>MU003765.1:606650-882825 GCA_010093785.1 Polychaeton citri CBS 116435
AGAGGGAAGCCGGGCGTGATCCCCATGGAGTTGCCGACCCAGAGACTGGAGTGCTGGCACCGAAGGTGGGGGTGTAGGCCTGCATTGGAGCAGATGGCTGCATGACCATCTCGGTGCCCTTCTCAGTAGGCTCGGGCTTGCCATGGCTGTCGGCCTTCTTCTCGTCTGACGAACCGCCCTTGAAATATGATTTGAGACCCATTGTTGCGGTAGCTGCCTTAGGGAACGAGGGGAGGCAGTACTGAAATCGGAGCGAGACCCTCGGGAAGAGAGCTTGCTCAACGGGTTGGAGAGCGAGAGGATGTAGGCGCAAAGGCCTACGGAACGATGCTACTGCTGGGCAGGTGTAGAACGAGTGACAGGACAGTCGAGCAAAAGAGAAGAGGTGGTATCCAGCGGCTGCGAGGGAGGAACCTGGTGGGAGCAAGTGATGGTTAGGTATATCTACCAAGCGCAGGCGCGAGATCCTAGCAGATCGCGGCCTGCTGAGACCAAGACAGCAGAGGTTCGAGGCCGAGGAGCCATGGCTGATTCGATGGGAGCGTGCAGAAAGAGACAGCCGTAGACTGGTTTGGGATGTGCGGATAGCGCATGGCTCGCCGCACCCAAAGGGGAAAGCAGCGAAACTCTTTCAGGGCTGGGCCATACGAATCGAGAAGTCCAGCCAGCTTTTGGCTTTGGAGCCACCTCGGTTGCTACCGCGCTGCCTGCCGGGCCAAGACTCGCTAAGGTCTGTTTGGGATGGCTGCCCCTGCCGTGCCTTGCTGTATTTCGCACTATCCCCTACACATGTACCCTACCAATATCCAAGGCACCGCGACCGCATTCCCACCCTCACCCATAGCACACGCTTAGCACGTCCAACCGTATAGCATCGCCAGAGGTCCTGCGCTGCAAAACTCCTATAGACTGGGGTCCGCTCGGGGGTTGCCACTGCCAGTCACGCCCCAGGTCCCTCACCACGACCTGCGTTGCGCACTGATCCCTCTGAGCAAGTTCGAGACGCTCTCTTGACTCGGGGTACATAGAGGCCCCTGATCGAGATCACGGGCACCTGCAGAGTCAACCAACAACCTTCTCGTAGCACTACCGATACCTCTGTTCCTGCTCCAGCTGCTCCCCTTTGTCGAGCCAGACCATCGTATCTGTATCGACCCGACAGCGGGTGGCCCGCACACACCCCAGTTGTGTCGTGTTCCTGCGGGAGTCTGCAGCGAGCCCCCGGTGTCCCACCTATCTACATCTCACAGCAAGGTGGTGCCAAGGGAGCCCACGCTATAGCGCAATGGTCCAAGGGGGATGGCAAACAACGTGCCAGCACTCTCATATCGTCACTATCGCAGGCATGTGAAATGCTCCTCTCCTGTGCGTGACAAGATGGACGGAAGATTGGCGTGTGTGGGCTGTGGCTGATAGTGGATGTAGAGAGAGCAGCGCGCTCCCAACGGGCGTCGACTAGGGCGCCTCGTGCATTGGTGCCTGTGAGCTTGGCGTACCACCCAAGGCATCCGCTCAGAACCCACTTCCCTAAACGGATTACCGTGGAACGCCCGAGCAGCTAGGATATGGCCTGCTTGGATTCAGTTGAGGTTGTTTTCTTAGGGACGAAAGGAAAGCAATAATGTCCTGCGGTCGGAAGATAATCACCACTGGGGCCTGACGAACACGCTTGTCCTGCACCCATGCCTGTAGCTGTCTGCCATCACAGTCCATGACTTCACCATGCCTGTACTATAAGCTTCTGCTTCGTGTGTTGATGTATTTTTGGCACACGCGAGGAAAATGTCTGCCAGTGATCCCCCACTGCGGCCAAGCAGATTGGTAGATGGCGTCTGCTTGCTGCTAGATAGCACTCGCAAGGTTCGATTCCACCTTCGACGATTGCCACCGGTACCCGCCACAGATGCAATGCAGCACTGCGTAGTCGCTTTGGCTACTCGGAATATGCAGAAACGCAACGACCACCTGAGCACGATACAACGGAGCAAGCAGGCAGTTGTAACGACCATGTTGATCGCTTGAGATCAGCAACGCTAGGGGCTCTGGGGTTCTGGAACGACCACGTGGTGGTGAGATCCAGAGGCGAGCGAGCCTGGAGTCTTTGACAGACATTGTCTAGCACCTTTTCCTTCCGGGTCGCCTTCTCAGATTGGGAAAGCCTGTCCGCCCAATTGGGAAAGGGTACTGTTTGCTCTATCTGCCCGATTCATCTAGCTTTGACATCTCTTCGCCTTTTGGAATTGGACGTGCTTGCTGTAACGGCTTCTAGCAAACATGTCAAGTCTCGATGGCGTGTCTTTCAGCGAGCCACGTTGTCCTGCTCCTGATGGACACGCACGTCTAGCCTCCTCCGTGACGTCCCCATGCCGTGAAATCGTGATGAGCCACGAATGGAGGCTCATCCACACGCCTCAGAAAGGTCGCACAACCAGCCCATCGGTTGACTGTGGCATCAGAGATTGAGTTCGCAATCTTTGCAGTAGCAGTCGTGATCTTTGACGATAGTCTCCCAAGGCAAGCTCAAGGCTACCACCCTAAGCACACCCCTAGAGCAATCCAAGATTCCCAGCAACAGGGCGGTGGTGGCGGCCAGGACTTTTCTTAGTGGGAAAAGCCGGGCCAACGCCTTCGTTTACGGTTTAGGCGAGGCTTGAGGCGACGCCAAGGAAACTCAGGCGTTGTCCATGTTTTTGGCCTCGCTAACCACGGACAACCCGACGCTCTACGCCACTCCACTCAGACATTTATCCGTTGTTCAATGTGGTGAGGGTTGAAGGCTGACTGACGCACGTGTTTTGCGCAATCAGGATGGATGCCCGCTAACAGTTGCTATCGCTACGAGAGGCACCACCGCCCCCAAGGCCATGGCTGGCTGCGCAAGTTATGAATCTGAGACTGTCACGCTGTACGTCCGAAACGAGGCAATCTCCACACATGGGACCCCCTCAGAGCTGTCACATCTGGCTGAGCAGATGAGAATGCCATTTCGTCTTCCTATCTGGTCACTATTCAGGCACGGCAGCGCCATCGGCCCTCTGGTCACTGCCGGCAGACCACACACCCCTCTTCTCCACAGGGTCAAGATGCCACCTGATGACCTGCCCCCTGCCGAACAGCCCGCGGCCCATGCCTGCGACTATTTCTACCTTGTGCCCCAGCTTCTTCAGCCCTTCAACTGTGGCCTCTGGCATGCCTTCCTCCAGGTAGACTGTCTTGTCTGTCACGTCGCCAGCATCCGGCATGCCTGCTCCAATGCATACGCGCGGCGCGTCCAGCGCTTGCTGTGGGTTCAGGCCCCATACTAGCTGGTTCAGAAGCACCTGCACATGCCCTTGCGGCTGCATGAACCCACCCATGACACCATACACTGAATGCAAGCTCTGGTCCTTGACGTTGGTGACGAGTGCTGGGATGATCGTGTGGTAAGGCCGCTTTCTTGGTGCGAGAACATTTGGATGATCTGCTGGTTGCAACACGAAGTTTGCGCCACGGTTTTGCAAAGTGAAGCCGCAGTCCTTGGGAATGATGCAAGTCCCGAAACCGCCGTAGTTGGAGTTGATGAAGCTGATTCCATTGCCTTCTCCATCAGCGACAGCAAAATAGACAGTATCGCTGTGGTTGTGTGCCGGTGATCCGTGTGACAGCTGATCACTTGCTTTTGAAGGGTCGAAGAGCTTGGCCCGTTCTGCTAGGTAGGCTGGCGAGATCATCTCCCTGGTAGGCACCTTTTCAACCGTTGGGTCTGCTATCCACCAGTTGCCGTCGGCGAAAGCTATCCGCAATGCTTCAACCACCGCATGGATGTGTGTTGTCGAGTTGTGGTCGGTAGATCCGAACTTGGGAATCTTGCCAGCCTTTTCCAGCTCCTCGATGATGCCGAGAGCCATGAGTGCTACAATACCTTGCCCGTTAGGAGGATGCTCCCACAATTCTACACCTTCATCACCAGGCTCGTCCATGTGAGAGCCATGGCTCTCTCCACTACCCTGTCCGCGGAATTTCAGACTTATGGCCTCAGTCTCCTCTGTCCCTACCTCCATGTGATATTTGAGATCGTCCAGCGTGATATGACCACCCAGATCCTGCACAACCTTGACGAGTTGCTCTGCAACATGCCCAGTGTAGAATCCAGCCTTCCCATGCTTAGCAACTAGCTTGAATGTGTTCGCGAGCGTCGGGTTCCTCATGATCTCGCCATGTCTGGGCGCTCTACACCCATCCTTTGCTGCAGGGTCCTTCTTCAACATCTCAGCGCCGTTGGGCGAAGCACGCTTCATGAGGGCCTCTGCACGATTCCAGTACGTCGCCATCAGCTCTGACACTGGAAACCCTTCTTCAGCTAGCTGGATCGCCGGCGCCAGGATCTCATCCATGCTGACCTTCCCGCTACCAAATTTCTGTACAGTGTCCACCCACCCAGCAGCAGCTCCCGGCACAATGACCGAGTGTACGCTCTCCATCCCAATCTCCCCCTTCTGGCCATCCTTGAGTCCAAGATCCTGCCGTATCTGCTCCAACGTCTGTTCCGACCCGCTGCGGCCGCTGCCGTTCAGGGAGTGTACTTTCTTCGACTTAGCATTGTAGAAGAGGCAGAACATGTCGCCTCCGATGCCAGTAGACCCAGGCTCTGTGACATTCAAGCCTGCCGCGACTGCGACTGCGGCATCAGCGCAGTTGCCACCTTTGCGCAAGACTTCAAGACCGCATTGTGTTGCTAGTGGTTGCGACGATGCGACTATGCCTTTGGTGCTGTGGACGACCGAGCGGCGTGATGAGAACGCAGCAAAGGTGGGCTCGCGAGCGGGTTGCAGCGCTGATACGTGGAGTGGCATATTGTTAGACGTCGGCCGTCGCTAAGTATATGTGCTGCTTCAAAAGGATGTAGGTCTAGAAGAGATAGAGATGACTATGCAAAGAAACGGGAATCTAGAGGACGAGTTGCACATGCATTACATGCGCTGTCGAACTAGTCTGGTTGAGAGTATGAAAGAGCTGTCCCTGCAATGAGGCTGGTAAGATATTAAGAGATAGGAAACGCAACCAAATGGGACTCTACCTCCTACCCGCAATATCCATACGCGTGCGGGATCTTCAATCGTAGTGATGGGTACATTGAACCTTGGCTTCAGGCAACGGGACCTAGAGTCGGTAGGGCCATTATCACAAAGACGTCTTCGAGAGCGCCATCACTCCCACCTACTACTTCCAGCAGCGTCGGTAGAGCGTCTTTGGCCGACCGCGGCGAGCTGCCCCTCATGTGCCGCGGCCCATGGTGGGTGAAACTTGGCCGCCGGCTGTCAACTAATGGGGGAGATAGGGTGGATGGTTTACTCGCGGGTCCAGTAAATATTTTACTGTAAGGTTCCCATCCCGTACTCTAAATTTGAGTGAGGTTGAATTGAAACGGAAGTGGACAGAAACTCGAGGTGGCGTTGACTCTGTCCACGCACGATCCCAGCTTTCTGTTGTATAACCAGACTAATCTCTTTTCTCCGAGAGGCGCATACTCTGCCTTGTGGGTACATATGTTGTTGGCACCTCATTCTCGCACTCTCTGGATTGGTCGTCCAATGTGAATGCATTCATAGTTGCTTAGACAGCATTTTGTACTTTGGTCGTTGCCCCAAAATTAGCTCCTTACGACGAATTTTAGCCCGGCAGAGGTAGATGCTCTACAACAGAGGAAATGATCAAGGAGCGACCTGGATACGCGCGGTGGACTAGCTAAGTTTTTGCTCTACAATTTGACATGCAACCTGAATCTTTGGTATTTGAGCATCTTTCTTCAAAAGGAACCGTACTTCCACATTACAATTATGCCCTTTGGTAGATCTGACCAAGTACATCGAGCGTTGAATTTAACAGCCTCAGTCGATTCCTAGCAAAGTTCCTGTTCAGCTTCAACTTTGTCCTAGAGCGCCAGCAATAGGCTTCATGTAGAAGTCAACCTAAGCTGCTTGCCTGAATCTACATCCGCGTTTTCTCAAGGAGAAGGAGGACTTGGGTCTTCGAAGAGCTCCCTGTAGAGGATGGCAGTCCTTGGCGTCACCGGAGGCGAAACCTGTTCTTCCTTGATCTCTTGTACGTCGTCCTGATTCTCCTGTTTCATGCTCGAGTCCTGGCTCTGCGTACTATCGTATCTCTTGAGCTCTACCCCCATTTCGGGATCTTCAGGAGACCTGTAGGCAGCGAAGGCTGCAGAACTTGGCGCTGTACTACGGCTTGGTGGCAGATCCGGCGAAGAAGCGCGCGCCACGAAGTGAGTAACACGGTGCCTGTTGGATGGTGGCGAGCGGTAGCGGAAGGTCTTCCTGCTCTCTTCGTCGCTGGTAGGCGACTCGCTCCTCTTGTCAGGGCCGAAGAAACCTCTACTACGATTTCCAGTGCAGTAGGCGCGATGCCTGGCCATACCTTTGGCCATATCTCGCTTCAACTCTGCAGCCTCCGCCTTTTCCTTGCGACGCTCCTCATCCGCCTGTTCGTCTCTACTATAGACATGACTGAGGACGCAGAAACGCCCGTGCTTCGCTTTCAGTCCCCAGTTGACGAATACCCTGTTCCTTTTGGCAGCGTGGCGAGCACAATTTCGCGCTGGGCACTCAAAACGTCCCCCTGGTGGCTTGCTGCTGTTCATGGTGGCCAACTTACAATTGGATCCACAGGCCTCCGGCTTGCCGGTGACGATGTCATGACCACACTTCAAGTGATGGTGGTAGATGTGGAACTTGTGGGAGTCTTGGAAGCAGACCGTCGCTGCCTCAGAACCACTCGACTCGTGGATACGGCATCGGGGTCTGCTGTTTGCAGCTGCGTCCTCGTCATTGTCCTCCTCGTCGACGAAGAGAGTCGGCATCTTGATTGAATCTGCCGTGGCATCCTTGAGCACCTCGCTTGTACTCGTGCTTCTAAATTTGACTGCGTTGTCTGTGGTTAGATCAGACATGTCGCTGATGTGTTGGTGCGAAGTTGCGTGATCAAACAGATTTGAGACAGTCCATATCATCGTCAAGCTCGATTTCCAGCGACGAATTAAACTTGACCCCATGGATATCTCGAATACCCCTGAGCACCGTCAGACAAGAATCTATAGATCGGGCCGCAACAGGTTGGTGAGTGACGATAGACCGGCATCGACCTTTCTCCTTCTACTACAACAGGCGACACCAGTATATCGAATCCCGTCTCGTAAATTAACGTTAGTCTCCCTCAGTCCACCACTGTTCCTACTTGCCTAGTCAAAGTTACACTGTCTGTCAGGCATGCAGATAGACAGATAATTTCGATCAAAGCGTACTCAGAATGTTCGTTGAAATTCATTGATCTTACGGAGAGAAGAAAGAGTACGACAGAGCCAAAGTAACAAACAACTGAATGCTGATGCAACGATATGTACTCCATCGAAGTGAAGTGAAGCGGATAGTGAAGATGGCCGCCACGTCGCTCAGACTTAACAGTGACCGCGTTCCAGGATAGGAAGGCACGCGACATCCGTTAATCTGAACGTCATGAGCAACGCCTTTTGCAACGCTTCATTTCGGATATGTGAGGTTTTGATTGGCTCAGTGTAGGTCTTGGTGCCTCTGAAGATCGAAGCAGAAGTACGTGGTAAGAAATAACGATCTTGGTCAGCGTTGGATCATTCTTATCCACCACTGATGGTGTTGAGTTGTAGTCTGGAATAGAACGCCTGTGAGTCCCATAGATGGTTTTGAAGACTTTGTTGCATGCAGTTAACCATATCTGGTAGGTATGACCTTGTGTGTTTCCTTAGGGACGAAAATGTGGAGGAAACTATTGGGGCAAAGTGATGTACGGTCAAGTTTTGCATTTCATTAGAACTTTTTGACCAGTCTATGCTTCAAGTATGGATCATGTTTGGATATATACAGAGCGTTACTTCATAAAGGTATCTTCATCCAGGGCTCTTCTCCTATGATTGTGCAGCCAGCGCCTCCTTGTAAGCAGCCCTGACACCTGCCTCAAGGTCGCTGCTGATCTTGCCGAACTCCTTGTAGAGAGTGTTCCTGACAGCCTCGTTGTCTACCATGAGGAAAGTACCGGCGATGTTGCTGTGCAGGTTGTCACGGTCATGCTGAGCAATCTGCTGCTCGTAGAAGATTCTTGGCTGTTCGTAATCAATGCTCTCATCAATCTCGCTCTCCCAGTGGACAGTGGAGCCGTTGAGCGGTTGCTCAATGACAGTGGCTGGTCTCTCGATTATGTTGAGAGGATCAATGAACTCGGCCGGGAAGTTAGGGCGGGAGCCCTGGTTGCCGAGGGTGTTGAGGTGACCATCACGGTCCCAGTTGGCAACAGGGGCAAAGGGACAGTTGACTGGGATGTTCTGGTAGTTGACTCCGAGTCTGTAACGACCAGCATCGTTGTACGAGAAAAGGCGAGACTGCAGAACCGGGTCGTTGGATGGCTCCCAACCGGGAATCAACTCGCCAGGAGAGAAGTGGGCTTGCTCAATCTCGGCGAAATAGTTCTCTGGGTTCTGGGTGAGAGTGATGCGACCGACCTCGTTGTAGACTGCATCGGGCCAGTCCTTGGTAAGGTCAAGGATATCGTAGCGGTAAGCCTCAGCCTCTTCTACGGTCTTGGTGGCAATGCCAACAGTCCAGGATGGGTAGTTACCTTCCTTGATAGAGTCGAAGAGATCCGCAGTAGCCCACGCATCGTTCTGGCTAGCGATCTTCTTGGCCTCAGCATCGGTGAAGTTCTTAACACCCTGATCGGTCTGCAAGTATACACGGGCGTAGACCCAGCTACCATCATCTTTGACCAGCTTGTAGGTGTGACCAGACCAGGCATCCATGTGCCTGAAGCCGTAAGGTGTGCCGAGGTCAGACAAGAGACGGAGAAACTGGAGCAGTGCCTCAGGGAACTGAGCTGGCCACGACCAGAAAGTGTTCCAATCACGAGCGTTCGTCGCCGGATCAGTCTTTTGGGTATGAATGAATCTTGGGAACTTCGCAGGATCACGAATGAAGAAAACGGGGGTGTTGTTGAAAACCTTGATTGGATGTCAGTTAACTGGCGTGGACAAGCAACTCTGAGTGAAAGACTTACCCAGTCAAGGATACCCTGCTTGGTCCTGAACTTGATTGAGACACCACGAGGGTCTCTAGCCTCGTCGGCAGAGCCTCTTGACCCGCCGACAGTGGAGAAACGCATTGTCACGGAGGTTTTGGTTCCCTTCTTGAAAAACTCTGCAGCAGAGAGATTGGCGGCGAAGTCGGTTGTGGCCTCGAAGAAACCGTGAGCACCAGCGCCACGGGCGTGGACGACACGCTCAGGGATACGCTCGCGGACGAACGTAGCGAGAGAGTCGATCAGGTTGACATCTTGGAGGAGTAGAGGCCCCTTCTCGCCTGCTCGCTGAGCACCCTGAGGCTGGAAGTATTTGGCACCATTCTTAAGGGTGTATGTGAGATCGGAAGCGTTCAGGTCCGAGATCTCCTCTTGGATGTGGGTGCCTTCGAACAGATCCGTCTTGTAGACGGAGCCAGTGTCGTTCTGCTTGTATGGAGCAGGGTGTGTGTATTTGCGGAGGTAGCTACCATAGGCGGAAGCCGCCAGTGGGTAGGTAATGAGGGCAAGTGACAGCTTCATTGCGACGATGCGTGAAGAAGAACGGCCTTACAAAAGGTCCCCGCTGAGAGAGGAGGGCAGTCTACAACTATATATGCGGTAGGTCCTTTGCTGTATTACATGTGGCAAGTGCTAAATGTGCGTGCTGATCTTTGTCTCGCACCATCATGGAGAAAAAAGTCGCGTTGCGTTGACTACGGAGATCCTTGGCCGAGCCAAGGACTCAGCATCGCAACGGCCTATGTCATACAGATGTGAAGCATGGAATAGAGACGGGCCCAGGCGGGCCGCACTCCAACATGGTGTTAAAGACAACAGCTGCCGGTAGTCAGTGACGAGAATCGTGGACTGGGACGATGTGGTTGGGAGGAAAGCTGTGATAGAGAGCCGACTCTAGCGGCAAAGAGAATGCAGGGACCCTAGCGAAGTGCAGTCTTCTGAGGCTACGGCGACGTAGGCGCGAGCCATGTGGGCAGCGAAGCACCGCAGAGCAATTGGGCGCAGCGTAAGGGAGGAAAATGACCGAAAGGTTAGTGTACCCAGTGTATGCGTGCTGCGATGAACAGACCATTATGCATGTTAGAGGCAAGATCCTCGAGACTCGCGGTCTTGGCTGCCTCTCGCTGATTCAGAATGCCGTGCTATGTCCCACTGGAAATCCATCCAAGGCAGGGCAACGCCGAAAACGACTGCAGTCCTGCTGCTACTGGGACGTTTCCACGCAGCCTGTGGATACTGCTGGTGGGAGTTTGGAAACAACATTGCGGCAACATCGGATATTGTTTGGAATCATCAGCATTAGCAATTGCGCGGTTGTGGATGGTCAACTCGCTGGTGCCTGCACGCCAAGCTTCTCGGGGCTGGAGATCGGACTGCATTGGCTTTCCATCCGGTCCTGCATGGGCGGCGACATCTCCTGTGCTGGAGAACGATGCTTTGGGATGCCTAATCAAGGATTTGTAGTGCGACAGAGCAGCTTGTGTCTCCCAAGGTTCTGTTACCGAGGCGTTCTAGCGCTAGAGGTCGATCAGCCGAGACTCGAGGATAATGCCAGGAGTCTCGCCGTGAGCTCTCCACCATTGCAACAGGTATGATGTAGGTGAGACTGCCGCTGTCATGTGCAGGGTTCGCGGGGAATATGAGAACGGTAGCATTGGAAGGTCTCGAAGCAGAGACTCGTACGCTCCCAAGTCCGTGTCGTCTCACACGCCCCGTGGCGCTGCTACTGCTGAATTGCCAATGCGGCACCATCGTTCTTGCTGAACCTACTACACAGCAGTAGGCTGGTGGACAGCATACCATTCGAATTATGCGACCCAGCTAGCTAGCCAGCCATATACTGACTGTAGGTAGCGGGAGAATGATGCGAGGAGCGCAGGCTCCACCCAAGCGGGACGGCAAAGGCTCCTAACCACGAACAGCTTCAGAGCAGCGAAGGAACTCCCAGCGAGACTTGGCGAACATCGTTCTTCATAAGCTTCGACCAACGTGCGCTTACATCCTCTCCATAGGACCGACACTAGCGACTTTGTCCTCGTCGCCGTAGTGATACCGCGCTCTACAGGAGTATAGGGAGGAGCTCCTGTCAACGTTGATTCAAGGTCAACGATCGTCATCGCTCTTGCCGCAACCATACATCGTGAAAGAAATTACCAATGTGGGACTTCTAAATGGTCCGATGCTAGCAACGTCGATCTCCAAGGCAAACAGTCGCTGCACCTCATCCACCCAATTGTCATTTGTCATTTGCCTGTCTACTCAAAATCCTCACTTCGCGATATTGCTGTGCAGAACTTACCCCTGGACCTCATCTGGTCGCCCTTGTCAAGAGCCTCTATCCTCATCAGCACCTGGTCCGCCAGCGATTGCTTATCTTTTAGCCCACTCATTGCTGATTCTGCCCTTTCCCCACCGAGTCCCTCCTCGACAACCTTCGCAATGCATAATGAACATGAGAAGAGCTCATTGAGATGTCTCGCTTGGTCAGTACCCGGAATGGAAGCTCGACAGTTCATCGCACAGTGTTCAATTCTCGTAGCATGCACCAGATGGCCACATACTAGACGGTGAAGGAGCGAGCCTTCGACACATGGCTGTTGGATCTGCACTCCACCAACATACGACAGGCTTCGCTCTAGGGATAGCCTCTTGCTTGTATACTCTTGGGCTTTCACGGCTGCAGCCTCATGCCGTGCATGCCATGAGTTTGACTTCCCACACAATACTACCGCTGATGTTGTGGCAGTCGTGCTTTCACTATGAGCCTGGTACGTGACATCATGTGGCAAAATGGGTGAATTGCACCTATTGGCACCGCCACTACCTACCGTCGAAGACTGGCGTAATGGTCCGATGATATTCTGCGAAGCACTATCCCTGTTTGAGCTGCGGAAGCTTGACGAGCAAACGCCGGAAACCGACTCCTCGATCTTACAAACGTCCTGCTTGTCACTGGGTGTAGGATCTGGAAGGCTTGTCGATGCAATGCTGTTCGCGTGCCCTCCAGACAAATCCACAAAGTGGCTTCTATCATTCGGTGAGAGGTCAAGCTTAGAAGCGGCTGCGGATGAAGTCGTAATGCCCAGCTTAGTATCCAAAGCCGCCTTCAGTATGTGTGTTGGGAGAATCCATCATGTCTCTTCGATGTAACAAAGTCGAGCCATTTGTTATTGGTAGTGATGACTTACAAGTCCCTTGTCGTAATTTGTTAGCATTACTGTTTGCTGTCGACGAAGTTGGGAACGACAATGTGTACACTAAAGAAGTACGCTTGCTTTTAGCATGTCGTCCGTGCTCCATATAATGCGGTAAGAGCTCTGGTCTGGATGATTTATCATGCGGCTTTCCTGGATTACGAACGAGAGAAACAGATGTATTAGGGACTACCGGCACTGCAAGAGGCAGTCGAGACTTCTGCATAATGAGCGATGGAACAAAGCGACTACGCGGTATGGCTCTGGGCTTGAGACAGAATTGAAAAGTGCAGTGGCAGCTGTAGAGGATGAGCTGGTGGGTCACTTTGAGACTACCAAAACCAAAGGCTTGTATGTATACGATGCGCTGTTACACAATGGTATTGCAGCCGTGCTATACTTGTCTTTGAGCGTTTGTCCGCTGAGACAGCGCAATGTAGGTAGAGGCCATAACAGTGGCCATTGTCCTCCTGGCTCATCTTTGCCGCGTGAGACGATATCAACTGTGCAGCCTTTACTAAGCTTGGTACGAGGATAATCCTAGTATAATAGTGCTGGGCAAACATCAATCATACACAGTACAGCAAAGCCGATTAACGTCTTTCCACACAGAGACAGAGGTACTTGACGGTTTGTCTAATATACCACAATTGGACATCCGATAAGATCACTTCCTGCGATGCAATGGGGCCTCCGATATATAGACTGCTTCCCGTTTCGGCGTCCAGTATGTTGTATTACGCCACTGAGTCTGCCCTTGCACATTACACGCAACCCGTATAGATGGATAGGCACTAAGGACAATCTCCTCCAACATCTACCTCGCTGGGCTTTATCTCCAATCTTATCTGCGGAAATCTCCGCAGCAACCTCTTGGCGTCTGTTGTTCAAGATCTTCAAATCTCCTTTGTAGAGCAATGAACTTTTCTCTGCACCACACGGTCAACGCTATTCGTACCGTGTAAACACTGTGTACCTGCTTCAAACACCTGGAGCAGCCGAGTCACTCGTTCTAGTCAAGCTCATGTATCAATACAGCTAGGTTCTTCTCTGTTTCTCCAAATTCGAACAATACCTAGGTCTCTTACCTCGCTCGATCTCGCCAACGCTATGCAACGATCTTGAGCTGGATGCACTGTGCCTTTAAACGCACTTTCGGCATGAGACAAGAACGACTGTCGACGGTCTTTGAGTACGGAGCCACCATATTGTACTGCGGCGGACTTCGTAATTTATCAGTCGACACATGACCCATCTTCCATTCATATCTCAGCCAATCTCGTATAATCCTTTGCAATACCCATACCATAAAACATGTCTTCAACACAGCACACGGCCGTTATTGTCGTTGGTGGAGGAGCAACAGGCCTCTTTACCGCCATTTTGCTCGCGCAAGCTGGTGTTTCAGTAGTCGTCTTAGAGGTGCAGACGATACACGCTGACATACCGCGAGTGATCTCGTACATGCCTCAACTAGAGGTAGAATTCCGCAGGGCTGGTCTTTGGGATCAATTGGCTGAGGCTGCCGGGAACATGTCAGCGACTGGTATTACTTTCCGCTCCACCAGTGACACCGAGAAATCTGCGATCTATCAGGTTCCCCATAAGCCTGGTGCAGCTGGTACACTTCTTCTCCCACAATGGAAATGGATTGATGTTGCTGTTAAGCGTTTACGAAGTCTGCCCCATGCTAGGTTGCTGATGGGTCATCATCTCAGAGGCTTTGACGCTCCTGACCCGGGGGAAGGACCGATCTCAGTGCAAGTAGAGTCATGGAACGGTGAGCGTCAAATCCACAACTTCACCTGCGATTACTTGATAGGTGCAGATGGCGGGAGAAGCACAGTTCGCAAGCTTTCTGGGATTCACTTCGAAGGAGAGACCCTCCCTCAGCAATTAGTTGCGACAGATATGTACTATCCTGGCTTCGAGCAAGCGGGTTGGACTGGCGCGAACTTCATGGTCGGTCCAAAACACTTTGGCATCTGTAGTCCGATTGACAGTGAAGGGTTGTGGAGAGTGTCATTTGGCGTACCCGAAGGCTCTGATATCACTGAGTCAATTCCTATGTGGTACAACAACATGCTGCCACTCCGTGAGCGAGCAGACTGCCCCAAGTACACCATTGCCAATGTCGGCACTTATCGAGCTCAGCAGCTCTGCGCATCGGCTTTCTGCAAAGATCGCGTAGCTCTTGTGGGCGATGCGGCTCATCTCACCAACCCATACATGGGTCTTGGATTGGCTTCAGGGTTCTATGACGGTGCATCGCTCGCCGACGTTTTGGTAAAGTTGCTACATGGTGATGCGACCCTTTCTCTATTGAGTGAATGGGCAGCAGCTCGGAAAGAAGTATATCACAAGTACGTAGACCCCCTCTCGAGGGCCGCGTTTGCTGCCGTGCAGTCCTCGGACGTGAATACGCTCAAAGCGCAGCATCCAATGATTAAGATGGTAGAAGCCGTGAAAGCTGGCAAGATGAAGCCTGGACCGTTACATCTAGGTACAGATGTGGTGCGACTGCAGGGACTCATCGACGCTAGGTAACCTAAACAAGACAGTAAGTGTATAGTAGATGAAACCTTGGTACTGCATCGACTGCTACTGTGATCACCAGTGATCTCGGTCTAAAAGTTGAAGCAACTGCGCAGTCTTTCGTATACAGTATCAAAGCAATACAATGACTTTCAACAGCCATCCCAACATAAATGACAAAGCGACCAATCGTCTCGCCTATCCCAACATCATACGCGAAATGCCTCTAGCCAATCCAGAAGCTAGGGGTTTCATTGAATATGGCTCTCATAGTGCGGTTGTAAATAAGTGTATTTATCATTATTATTGAGGTACTGTTCCTATACTGACCGCACCAGAACTCGGTAGCATGTGTGGCATTCAGTATCCAGTTGGCATTGAACTTCTATCTATAAGGTATGCCAGGTGCTTCATACAGTTCGTCTTGCTCGAACACTAGTAGGTAGTGCTGTTCTGGGAGCTATACCTAAGTCCGGCTACAGCCTATCAAACAGCGTCATCGGTAATCTGAAGTACAGTCTGGAGTGAGATAGCGGGATGGAACAAGTTCTATTGAGCTCGTTTCAGTAGCGCATTGCCGTGATCAGGCTTGTACATTCCACATAGTCTCTGACCAGGCACAATGATGTCGCATATGACTCGTGGTACCACTCTCCACAGTATTTTCATAAAGTCTCGCAAAAGATATAAGGTTCGAGACACAAACGCCACAAACACCCATGAGGTCCTCTCAATCCCTTTACTAGTGGACTTTCCGTTTAGAAGATGCTGTTGACAATGTTGCCTCCGATCGTAGCACCAGCACCAAAGATGGCGGCATTCCCAAGCTTCTTGCCGAACTTCTTGCCTTGTTGTTCAGTCTTTGTTGGCACCTTGCCCTCCCCGTTGCCCACCTGGCTAACCTCCAGCGGCATGTTGCCGTAGTTGTTCGAGTAGTTGTTCTGTTGCGCACTCTTCTCCTCGATGACCTTGACGTACGAACGCGGGAAGATGCCTTCCTGTCCGGTCCTGCTCGACCGGCCCTTCCACCACTCGGCGTTCATGTACTCGATGACGGTGATGTGATCATTGGGCTGGAACTCCAGGTCGCCAGCATCGCCGGAAGTGTATGCGTAGAGCGCCGTCGCCTGTGCGAGAGGTGGGTACGCTGCCGCTGGAGGTGGTGTGGAGTTGTATGCTGGCGGAGGCGGCGCCTGAGCGGTCTCGTTCTGCGGGCTTGCGAAGCCGTTACGCTTCTCGTCGTTGGCGTAGCCGTTGGTCTGTGGCAGCTGGTTGGAGTTGCTGCTGTTGCGATTCAAGTTGAGGTTGGCCATAGGGTCCGCAGGCGCGTGGAGACCTGGTGTGGCTCCCGGCAGGGCGCCGACGGACAGAGGGGCATGGAGGGCGGTCTGTTGCGGAATGCGCTGGAGGAGCTCGTTGAGGGTGTCTGGAGAGATGACAGATGCGTCGGTGAGGAATTCGAGTTCCTTTTCCACATGTTGTTAGTGTTTGTATCTTGGGTACATGTGCTTGTTCTATGCGGCATAGCACACCACCATGGGTGAATACTAACAGCTTTGATAGTCCTGATGGATCGGTTGACCATCGCGGCCTGCATCTCTTCTGCGTTGCCCATGGTAATATCAATGTTATACCCGTCGATATTTCAATGTCAGGTCTGTAAGGCAGAAATTTATGATTTATCAGGAACAAGCAGTAGTCTGGAGGTTGGGAGTTGGAGAGTCTTCAGCTTGGCACATGGCAGAGCCAACTGCGAAAGACGTCAGGCTGAGAGAGTGGCAGTGCTTATGACATTGCGCGTTCATGCGCTGCCGGGACCACTTTTCCGTGTTTCACAATTTCACCGTTATTGATGTCAGTAATGCATTGTTCATTACATGTTGATACTAGGGTAGGATTGGTATAAAAGTCTGTCGATCTTGTCTAATCAACCTTGAATGTACACTCCTCCGTATGCGTGTTATGTTACAAAGTCGTTTCTAGCTGTCATGAGATCCGATTTCAGTTCGAGTTGCCTCCCATTCCCTTTATACGCCCCTTAAAAGCGCGAATCAAACAAAACAAACCGGCCTCTTTTGCTCTGTAGTAGCAACTTGTACCGCTGTTTCATCTATTGCAAGTCCTGAAATCCCGAATTCAGCCCGCTAAAGCTACTTCCAGAACCTAATTCATTCTTGGGAGAGTTAGTAGTACACGGTATTCCTATCCCGATGACTCCTGACCGGCACATAGTGCGTAGGACTAGGTCCGTTGCTGCCACCAGTTGGGGTTGCTGGGCCTGAAGAGACATACAAGGGCGAATTTCCAGGGCGACTGCGACGCCTGCCAGCATCAATGTCTATGCTGCCAATTTCCCTTGATAGCGCATCAGTTCCATAGTCAGCAGCATATGAAGGGTTGGCGTATTGTTCCCTTGATTGCTGCATTGGCACCTTTGGGGGGATAGCAGGAAGGCTGTAACCACGCTCATGCTGCAGTACATAGGGGCCGTCGCTATAACTAGGTGCACCCTCTTCGTGAAAACGCCTTGAGAACTCCTGTTGCTCGTATGGATTTGGCACGGTGTTGTTATAGTTGTGTCGTTCTCTCAGCGGCTCCATTTCTGCATCCCTCATACCGCTGGCCCTCTTCTGGAGTCTGTTTCTTAACATTGGATCTGTCTCAGGTGCTGGCTTTGGACGGAAATTGATCACGGTGTCCTTACTTAGGCGATGACCCACAGATGAGCTGGTACCTGCACCAGCATGGTATGGCTCTTTGGTCCGCGGCCCAAAGTCTCTGTCACGGCCAAGTCCATATGTCTTCGCTGGAGTTTTCTTTTCTGGTTCAGGCGCCCAAGAGTCGACTGGTAGGTGGTCGGACGGGTCAATTTCACGCCCATCCCAACCAGTGATAGGACCGCTTCGCTGGTCTTGCTCGCTGCCGGGCCGGATCTGGTATGGGTTGTATGGCGAGGAGTTGCTAGGGAGACCTCCACTCCTGGAACTGGGGTTGTGTATCTCGTAGCTGTCAGGTGAGAACGGTACACTCGTTCGTGACTCACTCCCTGGTGGCGTCGGACGTGGTGACACCGACTTTCGTGTTGGGGTGGAGCGATTCACGATCTTCGCAGGCACAGTCTGTCTATTGGATGTGGATAGCGGGTTATCATCGGAAGATTCAAAAGCGCGGACAGGAAATTGAATGTCGTAGGAGCTTCGTGACTGAGGTGTCAGGGCAGGCCGGGCAGGCGAAGGGGATATAGCACGAGGTTTGACTAGCGGAACTAGGTCTCTGCCCCTGTACTCCTGGTAGGGCAAATCCTGGTTCGGAGGTGTCTGCTCGAGGTAACGCTGTTCGTGTGAAGGCAGTGGGCTGCGCGCTCTTGGGACCTCCTGTGAGAGTGGATGTGGTCGAGAAGGCGTTGCGCGATATGGCTCGATGACGCTGTGACGCTGAGCCTGAATCGTCGGAGAGGGACCAGTTGTAGGTGACTGCCTTTGGCCTGGCACTAGGGATGCAGGCGTTGACTGCTGTGTGTTATAAGTGGGCGACGACCCATAGGCGTCCATAGACTGGGCTCGCGCCGGGTGTCTGTTTGGTGTTGTGTATTGCGAAGGAAGGTATCTGCGCTCCATGTCCTGCAACGCTGGTTGATCATTCACATACTGTCGTCGCGCACTCGATGGGGTTGTCGCATGAACAGGCGTCTGCGAGTGACCGAAGTCATTGTGGCTTGCATCGTACTGAGGAATAGCTGGAGTGCTACTACTATGAGCCGGCGGTGGTGGCGGCGGTGACGAAGCTTCTTCGTCTTCAACGTACGGTTGACGATAGTGCTGAGGCTCCTCGTAAGGGTCGTGCCATCCGGGGGGGATCTCGTGTCTTCTGTGCCTCGGCGGCTGATGTTGGTATTCTGAGCCGAACGCTGCCTCTGACGGTGCTGCATGCGAATCCGAATATTTGTTATACTGGGAGTACGGGTCTTCTGGATGGGGCACAACAGGTGCTGAATAGGAATGTTGGAGAGGGGGAGGGTGGTCAGCTCGATGAGTTTGGATCTGAGGGTGCTGTGGGTACATCGATTCATGATCCAACGGCGCAGAGTGTGAGTGAGAGAGTGGCGGAGGTTCTTGTTGGTGTTGCCGTGGTTGTGCCATTTGACCCGACTGCGATTGCGAATGGTTTCGCGAGTCCGCATAGGCTGGATCTGGTTGAGCGGCGTATCTCTCAGGCATCGCTGTACGCTGGCGCGAGCTGGTAGGTAGTTCTGGGAGAAAGTCGGGCATCTCCATGTGGTATCCTTCTGGTGATTGACTGTACTGTTGTGGATGCGGATGGTGAGATGAGGTATGTTGGCTCTCAATGTGCTGATTAATGTACATTGGTGCAGACACTGTGTGAGGATGTACGTGCCCTGACAATTGTGCTGCATGTACCGGCTGTGGCATGGCTGCTGGCGTTCCACTGAGTGCTGGCACAGCATTTGAGGGTGAGTCATGCTGACTAGCTACCTTTGTGGACGGCTGCTTGTACTCTCTCGGGCCATGCTTCGCTCTTCCTGGGTTCGTAGCGTCAGGGATGGTAGCTGGTGTCAGACCTTTGGAGCCCATCGGACCCGCCGGACCTGTGGGCAGAGGCCGCCTCTTCACTTTCGAGGAGGATGATACTGGCTTCTCCAGCCCTGACGGAGCGTCCTCTATTGCTCGGCCTTCTGGCTTTGGTCTTGTATCATAATATGTGAGCTCCAGCCTGATTTCGCCAGCATACTTTCCCTTGCAATTGAGACCTTGCCAGACATCACTTTTGCCTCCACCAGGAGTGACAACATCGGCCAAGTTGACCCATGCCTCACCGATAAGGTCGGTTCTCTTGTCCTCGCTGAAGACTGACATCTTCAATTGATGGTAGTCTGGCGAGTCATGAATGGTAAACCTAAGTTCTTGGTCCCTGGTCATATGAGTTAATTGCGTGGTACGGCGTTTTGAGGATTGGAAAACGAGTAAACTGACCATCTAGGTGTCTGCCCTCCACGCTTATCTGTCTCGGTCTTCTTTGCTTCCTTGCCCAATCGTACAGCACAGTATGGGTTTTGCTTTCCCATAGTCTTCCTGTTAGGAAGATTTTTTGCCCTGTCTACGATCAAGACCAATGTTCCTATCTCCGGTCCATCCACAGTCATATCTGCAAATATCCCTGCAGCATGACCAGATATGTTCATGGTGAGGGGCCCATTGGCAACAGCCTGCTTGGTCGCCATCTTGTAAGTTAAGCCCTTCGGCTTGGAAAGCGAACGAAGGAAGTTCCTTGTACTTCAAACGACTCTCCAAGGGTCCAAATGGCTAAAAGGCGAGGCAGGTGTTCCCGGTCTGGCAGCGTCAATGTTGAAAAAATGTTGTGGTTGCCCAAGGCAGCAGCATTGCCTCGAATGTACAACGAGTGTGACGCAGTCAATCGTGGTGCTGGTATATCTCGAACGGCTGTCTGTAAAGAGAATCAGTATAGAGGCTTCGACTGTGGCACACCCAGCGATCAAGCGGTACGACAGTCGGCGTGCAGCAGTGGTGAGAGAATGGATCAGGTAGGTAGACAAGGTTAAGAAGCTGGAAACGGTAAGGTAGACAGCTGCAATGCGTCTCAAAACATTCAGTCCCGGTGGCTGATCAACAGTGGTGGCTAGCGTGGCGGGTCAGCCCGTGCACCGATCCCATTCCGTTCCTCCCCACAATCGACGTCTCGCAGCGCGTCGCGTCGAGCCTCTCGCGTTCCTTTTCATGCATCGAGCTATCCGCTTCTCCTTTAGGCTCTCAACTCTAGTACACACCACTAAGCGTCACTTGTCTTTCACAGAGCTGGATTACGAGAGGTCCGGCTTCAGTGTGTAGTATGTTGTGTGTTCCCCTCTTTTTGGTGATCCTTACTCAGCACTGGTGTTGGGAAAGCTTGTGATGAAGGTGGCAAGCATCTCAGCCAGCTCCAGCAGCGATGGTTGCACAGCTCTCGGCCAATTCTGCTTTCCGTAGGAGGTATGCGCGCACTAGTACCAAGCACCGCCCTCCCTACAACTCCAGCAGTGCGGAGACCATGGGCGTCAAGTCCAGTAAACGTCTTCAGCAATGCAACCCTATATGCAGGCACTCGGAACACTGGCTGGGTGAGCCAGATCTCAAGTATCCAGAATATGCTCGACTGTGCTATCACAACTCAGTGTACTTGATGGCCTGCGCCTATTCCAGCCCCTTTCAATTAAGCACACGCCAGTCTACGCCCACTACCCAGTCGTGACGCAGCATTTCAGTCTTCCAGCAAGGCGCTCTAATACCAATGATGCTCCCGGCTTCGGGGGTTCGTCTATCGATGCTTTTCACACTTGCTGCGTTTACATTTGCCGCATGTCCAACAAGCAACAGACGTATCTTCTTGCCATCTTGCGAGCATCCTATAGCTGAGAACGGACCCTCTCCACGCACTTCGATTAGTTCTACTGTGACAACAAGATCGAAGCTCTGTCGAAATCCTTTACCTCTCTTGCTTTGGACAGCAGCTTGCCCCTCCTCGACAATCCATTGCTGAAGTGTGGATGCCATCCCCCCAGGAGTGAATTTCTGGCTGCGCCGATGCGGCGAGAAGGCATCTGGTAGAGGTTCACTCGCCTCTGGTGGGCGAGCTGGGGGGCGGAGAAACGTATGATGATTGAGAGACGAATTATTACCTTCTTCAGTAGATTTTGGTACCATGTGTGAGTTGAGAAATTTCAAACCCAGGTTCTCGTGGCCTGTCTCATCTAGCCATTGTGCTTTTATCTCTGGCGTTTCTAGGGCCGAGCCACCATTGGGTTTGTGCACCGGTGTCAATCTGAGTCGCTTGGGAGAGTGCGGCAGGTCAAAGGGTTCACTTAAGAACCCATCGCCTTCGCTAGCAAGAATGGTTGGTAGCGGCGCAGTAAGACGTAATTCCTCGTTGACGCTGACCTCATCTACTGGAGCTTCTTCCACATCCTCCACATCCCGGAAGCTCCTCCGCAGGGTTTTTGCGAGGCCCTCCTGAGGTTGCTGTGACGTCGAGCCAGCGCATCTGGTTTGGCTTCCTAAAATCTTGGAGGCAAATCGAGGTGTTGACGCGAACTGTACAGCCGTGCTCTCTTGTATGTGCTGAGATCTTTCAGTTCGTGCTGAATACTTTGGGATTGGAAAAGGTCTCGCCGCTTCGTCCTCTGACAGTTTCAATGTCTCAGTGGATTTCGGCCTACGTTGGCCAGGAAGAAATCGACGCGGTGATGGAGTCTGTCATGTGGGACTTAGTCGTCGCATTCTCGTAGGAGAATCGTTCGGCCTTTGACTTACGACTGGAGGCATCACTGCGTGTGGACCTGGTAAGGAATCATTGAGGCTGAGTTGGACAAGAAGGGTGATGGGAGAAGGATAGTTGAACCTGCCGAAGTGATGAAAGGAAAAGTCGTGCGGCGGATTTTATCTAGTGACTACGGCAGATGGAGGATACTTTGCTCTACTGCTGAATTCAGTTCGAATGCTCGTCCCCGTCTCTTGGTTTAGACAACTCAGGATTCATTGGACAGAGACCTCGGGAAATCCATATGTATCTCCTACCTGGGTGGATGGAATAGTCCCTTGTAAAGCGCGTCAGTCTCGTGTCAAGGCAACCTTCAAAGCTTGGACCTCAGATCTGTAGCCCCCGCAGTTGACGTCTGAACACCTGAGTCATGCAAAAGATCATTAAATTTTGGTCGTGGTCACCCACCTCCACAAGCTTCAAATCACAAGAGATCACTCTCCATCGCAGACCCAACCAGGCTCCAGTCACACCTTGTTTCCTGTCGGCGTCATAACAAACCTACCGAACCGTCTTCAATAGATTGTGTCCGCCAGCCTCTTGAAAGCGTTCGAGGCTGCAGGCCCGTCGAGTCTATGTGCGTCTACAGCTAGTGACAGGTCAACATGGCAACAGCCGTGGCGACAATGAACGAGACTGTGGTCGCAAATGCAGGGGAGGAGTTGCAATGGATCAGCAAAGAGCAGGTTTTAGACAATACACCGAAGCGCATAAAGGCACTCAATTTCGGGATTCTATCTGCGCAGGACATTGTCTCACAGTCAGTCGCCAGCGTTGCAGATCGCAACCTGTATGACTTCGGAACTTTACCTGGAGGGAAGCGTGAGATCACCAAGAATGGTCCCCTTGACGAGCGCTTGGGAACGAGCAGGAAGGATCAGCGATGCGCCACCTGTGGGGAGGATCTCAAGGCTTGCAATGGCCATTTCGGGCATATCAAACTGGTTTTGCCAGCCTTCCATTACGGTTACCTCAGGAAGATCATCGAGGCGCTGAACAGTGTCTGTAAGGATTGCTCGAGACTCTTGCTGCCAGAGCAAGAGAGGCGAAAGCAGATTGCGGCGATGCGAAAGCCTGGACTGGACAGCCTGAGGCGAGATGCCCTTATCAAGAAGATCAACGCAGAGTGCCGGAAGGTGAAGCAGTGCCCGCACTGCGGAGGCTACAACGGTGCCGTCAAGAAAGTACCGCATCATCCAATCAAGCTCTTCCACAATAAATATGCCATATACACGTCTTCCAACGCCAAGAGCAAGCAAAAACCGAAGGATATGCTCAACTATGAGGCGTCTTTCGAAAAAGCCAAGAGCGCGAATGCAGACATCGATCGCCACATGAAGCGGGCAGCTGACGATATGAACCCTCTAAGAGTCTTGAACATATTTCGCAAGATACCCGACATGGATGCTGAACTCATGGGAATGACGCCCGCGGCTGGTGGTAGGCCAGAGAACTATTTATGGACGCATCTCCCAGCGCCTCCAGTTGCCATTCGTCCTAGTGTTGCTCAGGAAGCTGCTACAACCGAAGACGACATTACGAACAAATTGGGTGATATCTTACATGTCAACAACCTTATCAAGGCTGCATTGACTAGCGGGCAGACCGTCACCAAGTTAATGGAAATGTGGGAATTCATGCAGGTCCAGATTGCCATGTACATCGACGGTAATCTACCCGGTCTCGGCAAGGACGGTCCCTACGGGAAAAACATCAGAGGTTTTTGTCAGCGCCTCAAGGGGAAACAGGGTCGTTTCAGAGGCAATCTTTCAGGAAAGCGTGTGGATTTCTCTGGCAGGACGGTTATTTCACCTGATCCGAACCTTGGTATCGACGAAGTTGCTGTTCCTAGTCGTGTGGCGTTAAACATGACGTATCCCGAGAAGGTCTCCCAATATAACATCGAGAAGCTACGTGGTCGTATCATGAACGGGACTCTGAAGCATCCTGGTGCAAACTTCATTGTCAAGGCAAATGGACGGCGCATGCCTATCAAGACAATTGAGGCACGAAATGCACTGGGTAAGGTGGCGAAGGATCTCGAAATTGGCGATACTGTCGAGCGTCATCTGGAAGATGGGGATATCGTGCTGTTCAACCGACAGCCATCCTTACACAAGCTCTCAATTCTCTCTCACCGTGTAAAAGTGCGACCTTGGCGAACATTTCGGCTGAACGAATGCGTTTGCAATCCTTACAATGCAGACTTTGACGGCGACGAGATGAATTTGCACGTCCCACAGACTGAGGAGGCCAGAACAGAAGCCATCGAGTTGATGGGTGTAAAGAATAACCTTGCCACCCCAAAGAATGGCGCGCCTATCATTGCAGCAATCCAGGATTTCATTACTTGCGCCTTTCTGATCAGTCACAAAGACAGATTTTTCTCAAGGAAGCAGTTCACGCAGATCGTCTCGTTCATGTTTGACGGAAATATCGTCCGCGACCCATACACTGGCGAGGAACACTCAGTAGAAATCCCCCACCCGTCAGTTGTAAAACCTGAGCGGCTCTGGACGGGAAAGCAAGTCTGGGACGTCTTGATGAAGCCACATTCAAAGTACCCTGTAGATGTCAACGTCGAGGCAAAGGGCAAGACGTACGTTGCGCCAGCAGAGGGTTTGAGACCCGACATGAGCCCGACAGATTCATATCTCGTCATAAGAAACAGCCGTATAATGTGCGGCGGGATGGACAAGGCAACCGTTGGTGATGGCAAGAAGGAGTCGGTGTTCTATGTCATCATGCGTGACTTCGGTCCTGACTATGCTGTGGCAGCTATGAATCGCCTTGCCAAACTAAGTGCAAGATGGCTTGGAGATCAAGGATTTTCGATTGGCATCTCTGACGTGTACCCTTCTGACAAGTTGAACGCGAGAAAGAACGAGCTGGTCAGGGTGGCGTACGACAAGTGTCTCGATCTGATCGAAAAGCTCAAGAGAGGGGAGCTGCAACGTGATCCTGGCTGTGATGAAGAACTCACGATGGAGAATCAAATTTCGGGTATCTTGTCGAAAGTCCGACAGCAATGTGGTGATGCTTGTTTTGCTGAATTATCGAGACACAATTCGCCGTTGATCATGGCCAGGTGTGGTTCGAAAGGAAGTCCCATCAACGTCTCGCAGATGGTTGCTGCTGTCGGGCAGCAGATTATCGGCGGGAGCAGAGTACAAGATGGCTTTCAGGACAGAACGCTTCCTCACTTCCCAAAGGCATCAAAGGATCCACCTTCGAAAGGTTTCGTCTTCAACTCCTTTTTCTCAGGCCTCAATCCGTCAGAATTCATATTTCACGCCATGTCTGGTCGTGAAGGTCTGGTCGATACCGCGGTCAAGACTGCTGAGACAGGCTACATGTCACGACGTTTGATGAAGTCGCTTGAAGACCTGAGTGCTGGGTACGACCATACGGTTCGGAACAGTTCGGAAGGCGTGGTTCAGATGAAATTTGGTGATGACGGATTGGATCCTCTCGATATGGAGGGCAACGCTATGCCTGTACACTACGACAGAACCTACGAACACGCCGTCACCTGCACTTACGATAACTCAGAGAGAGGACTCCTGCCTGATGAGATCAGGAAGCTCGTCAGCGAGGTCCTCGACAAGGAACGGGCGAAGATTGGACGAATTGGGAGCCTTGGTGAGGTCGTGGACGATCCCAAGGACGAAACTGAGGTTCCCGATATACTTGTTGATCAGTCAGAGAGTATCCGACGTTTTCTTAATCAAGTCGAGAACTACCTAGAAGGTAAATCACAGCAGCTGGATAAGATCCAGAAGCTACATGGTCCTGGTCTCGCTACCGACGGTATCGCAAAGCTCTCCAAGACATCTTTGGAGCTTTTTCTCCAGCTCTGCTTGAAGAAGTTTGAAAAGTCAAAGACTGAGGCAGGGCATGCCGTGGGTGCAGTTGGCGCCCAATCTATTGGTGAGCCCGGAACCCAGATGACGCTGAAAACTTTCCATTTTGCTGGTGTTGCTGGCATGTCCATCACAGGTGGTGTACCACGTATCAAAGAAATCATCAACGCTTCGTCCAAGATCTCTACGCCAATTATTACGTGCGCACTGGACAGTCCATACGAAGAGATCGCTGCACGCATAGCAGGCGCCATGATCCAAAAGACGTACCTCAAGGATATCGCGGCGTACGTAGAAGATGTTTGGTTCAGAGAAGGCTGCTACGTCAATATGAGGATCAACTGGAACAGGGTGGACGGCCTCGGGTTGAGAACCGACCTTCGCCAAATTGCTAGAGCTATCGAATCCACTAAAGGCATGCGCGCTCTTGGTGTAGAGGCTAGACTCGTTGGTCATGCGCACATCCGAGTTTATGTTCGTCCTTCAGATATGGAAGATCCCAAAGCTCGAAAAAGATCGCTCACTGCAAGCGGTAGCAAAACCGAAGTCAATGCAGAAGAGGCTCAAAGTGAAGAGTTGTTCATGCAAATGCAGCAGCTGAAGCGCATTCTACCGCAAGTTGTCATCAAAGGATATCCTGAAGCTCAGAGAGCTATCTTGAAGAAGGCTGACAAGCCCGACAAAGGCGGCAAAGAGCCAATCGCGGTCTTCGTTGAAGGCTATGGTTTCAAGCTTTGCATGACCACTGATGGTGTTGATGGAAGACGTACCAGGACCAACTCAGTCATGGAGACCAAAGAAGTCTTAGGCATCGAGGCCGCTCGTTCCACAATCATTTTTGAAATCTCAGAGGTCATGAGGGGAATGGACATCGACCCTCGTCACATGCAACTGCTTGCGGACGTTATGACCTACAAGGGCGACGTGCTTGGCATTACCCGTTTCGGGCTGGCAAAAATGCGTGACTCGGTGCTGCAACTAGCGTCTTTCGAAAAGACACCAGATCACCTGTTTGAAGCTGCAGGCAAGATGAAGAGGGATGAAATTCAAGGTGTCAGTGAATGTATCATTATGGGCCAGAGCATGAGTGTTGGAACAGGCGCAATGACGGTCATACGCCCGCTGGGTATTCCAAAGGAAGGCATAGTGCAGCAAGAAGGTCTGCTCGATAAGAGAAAGTTCCCTACATCGTACCACACAGGAGTCGACAGGGTCATCAGATCAAGGGAAAAGAGATTGGCTGAGTTGAGAGCAGCGTTGAAGAAAGCCGCTGCATCTAATACGCCTTCAAGAAACGCTAGCGGATGGCGGACTCATGCCGCATCAGCAAATAATGCTAGACGAGAGTGCGAAGTGTAATGCATACCGAAGGATAAATTCACACACAGGACGTAGACGAGAAGGGTGGATGGTATGACATATTGAGTAGCATACAGTCGCTTACTTAATCGTTCACCAAGTGATGAAAGCTGAAATTTTATATCCATAGCATAAGATGTGAAGTTGATGTAATGACTATCATGCGGATATCGTCCTTCAAGTGTATAAAGATAACCAAATGCATTGATGACCGCACGAAATGATTTGTTGACACTAAGATGAGTCTTCACTCGGCCCCTTGTAGACTGCATACCTCACTGAACATATCTTGAACAACTGTAGGAAGAAGCGTCAATTATGCTTTAAAAGGGCATCAATAAGCGCCGCTAACTCCAGTCTAGAGATGATTCACGCTGAGCCATCTCAAGCTGCATTCGTCTTCCAACCTAGTCCCACGGAGATGATGCATCTTGATGCTAGCACTCTGAAGAAAATATTAGATACAGAACGGACTTCACAGGGCATGCCAGGGTAGAGTCTTCGATTGAATCTCTCTTTTGTCCGTTTACTTGATGTTGACTGGGATTCGGTCGTTGTTTCAGCACTAGCAGCCGCTGTTCAAGGCACTGTGATATTTCTTCGGTCTGCTAGGCATTGACCAGAGCAAAACTAAACTTCGGCAATATCAATTACAGAACAAACAGGACAATCGAGCCATGAATAAAGATTGGGGCTTTAACAATGCTGGCGCCTTCATCTCCAAGAAGCATTCCGAGATTTACCCAGCCATCGATCCTCGCAATCTCGCCCTCCCCAACGCCGGCGAGAACATGCCCTTTAACGTCTGCGTCGTGGGCGCGTCAAGAGGCATCGGCGCAGGCATCGCTGCCGCCTATGCCCAAGCGGGAGCGACCGGCCTCATTCTCGCCAGCCGTCGCATTTCTGGGCTGGAAGAGACTGCCAAGCGGTGCCGTGATATCGCTAAGCAACCCAGCGACCTGAAAGTCGAGATCGTAAGCTGTGATATCACGAAGCCGGCGGATGTGGAAGGGTTGGCCGCCAAAGCGAGCGAGCTTCTTGGAGGAAGGCTAGATGTCGTAGTCCTCAATTCAGGCACGAGTGGCGAAGTACGGCTGAAGTTGCATGAAGTACCGGTCGACGAGTTCGTTCATACGACATCTGTGAACTACCTAGGAACATTCTACGTGGCCAAATACTTCGTTCCGATGCTTTTGTCTAGCATGAAGGCCAACAAAGGTGTTGGTGGCGAGTTCATGATCGTATCCTCGTGGGCTTCGCTCATTGTCCGTGGACCTATCGCTAACGCGCAGTACTGCCTTTCCAAGATGGCACAGCTAAAATTGGCAGAAAACCTACATGAAGAGTACTCTGAAGAAGGGCTGAATGTGTATGCAGTGCACCCGGGCGCTGTAGCGACTGAGATCGCCTTGGAGACCTCGCCCGAGAACTTCAAGGAGTTCTTAACCGACAGTCCAGACCTCTGCGGAGCTTTCATGGTGTGGATTTCCTCGACCTCATCTGCATTTGGGCAGAATGTTTTACGTAAAGATTGGTTAAGTGGCAGGTTTGTTGATGCCAAGTGGGACGTGGAGGAACTTGAAGGTAAAAGAGAGGAGCTTGGCGATGGGGACTCTTTGAAACTTCGAATGTTGGTATGACATGAGAAGTGGAAAATGAGTAACAAGATGTCTGACTTACGTAGTTGTCACTCTAGTGATCGTCCCTCTCCATCCACTTCCAGCACGCTTCGAACTGTTTCCTCAAGCTTCCATCACTATCGTTTCTCTTTAGCGTCTCCTCGTACAAGCCCTTCTCATCAATCCTCCTCAAGAATTGCCAGAAACCAGCTAACACAAAATCTGCGTAACTAACTTCGTTTCCTTCTACATAAGGTCCCTCAGGGTGCTCTGCTAGTAAAGCTTTCGCCTCATCCATAGCGGACGCCACAGCCTTCCAAGCCGTCTCGCCAGCTTTCTCGCTCTTCCCTAGCTCCGCCAACGGCATCCCAAACCGCTTTGCACGTGTTTCTTCGAAATACTTCGCACTCTCCTCATTCAGCAAATTCCTTGGTACCTTCGGCATCGCCTCTGGTGCAATAGCCGTCCGGGTCTTGACGATCAGCTTCTGCACACGCTCCGTATAGCTATTGTCCAGACGCAGCGAAGGTGTAGGGTATTGCTTCTCAAGCGCCAGGGCAATGGGCATTGAGTCCATGATGTAGGTGCCATCTGGTAACCGGACCGTGGGTATCGAGTACTCAGCTGTTACATCCGCAGCATTGAGATCGTTGCTAGGAATGCCGTAAGACTTGAAAGTCGGCTTGATATCAGGATATTCAATCCATTCGGTCTTGTAAGGCACGCCTTTGAAGTTGAGGGCGAAGCGGGCTGGTGATTCGTGTTAGCGATGTCTGTAGGCATGTATGATGTCTAATTCACTTTTCCACGGGTTCAGTGACCAGCAGGCATTCTTGCCCTTGCTTGGGAGGTCAAAGAGCGTGACCTCTCCAGACATCTTTAATAGTTGAATTGGACGTCAGACAAATGGAGAAATAGCAGATAACGGCCTTCGCAACAAGATAATAAAGTTCTTATGAGCCACAGCATTGTCTTGTATTAGTAAGTCACTTACGATCTATGTGTGGTAACTTTGGAATATCGCTGAGGTGGGGTTCAACTGACTGGATGGAGGGGCAATTCGACATCAGCATGCAGCTCGTCTGCGCTTAACTTATCTCGGGAGAGTCTGGATTCTGTGAGAGGTGTGCTCAGATCGAGAAAAAGCATGATATATTTCGAGAAACCTCTCGGGTAAAAGCTTCCAAGACGTCGACGTGTCAAACGTCTCATTCATAAATACAATTCATAGAAGCCATACTCTCTTTGCCATTACATTGGCGCCTATCATCAATCCCGATTTTGGCTGTTCATGTTCACTTGAACTGATCCTCGGTAACGCCAGCGCCCATCGCACTGGTGCTACTCACACCTCCACTCACCATCTTGAGCAGCTCGTCTGCATAGTTTGCCCCTGACCATTTCTGGTGTTTGACGACTTCGACGCCTTGTTCCATCTCGGGCTCTTGGATCAGCTCGCCGTAGGCACGCATTCCACTCTTGGCAAAAGCAGCGGAGAACTGGTTGGAGATGAGGGCATTGGAATGCAAGCCAGCAAGGGTGATGAACTGCCAGCAGTAACCCAGCTCAGCGAGACGCTTGATGTAGGTCTCTTGGTCTTTGGGCGGCATGGCTGCTTTCCAGTTGAAGGACGGCGAGAGGTTGTAGGCGAGTCTGGATCAGAGAAAGTCAGTAACGCTTCTTGCACGGCAGCCCAGAAACTCGAGCGCTCGACTTACTTCTGTTCCGGCCACACAGCATGTACGCCATCGGCGAATTCCTTTGCTTGAGCAAAATCTGGCAGCTTGCTCTCCATCCAGATGAGATCTGCGTAAGGAGCATACGCAGTGGCACGGTTAATAGCACACTGACAACCACCACGATATCTGTAGTAACCTTCCCTCGTCCTTGGTGAGTCCCAATCAAAGTGGATGTCAACACCGGTGAGTCCTTTCGCGATCGCCCGCATCTCGCTATTGCTCTTGCCCTTGGCTTGCTTGTTGAATTCTTCGATCAGACCTTGCTTGTTAACGTGCACGCCGGCGTTGACTGTGTCCGCGACAGCTTCGTGAAAGAGCTTCAGGCCAGCCTGGGCGTTCCATGCATCTTCAACAGCTTGTAGCTCAGCGCCGTTCTTTCCGGACTGTTCGGCGGCGATCATCAAGTCGTTCAGAGGCTGGAGGGCTGGGTTTGTGGCGCCCAAGACGAAAGCATGATCACGAGGATCGATAGTAGTAGTGATGAGAGTTGCAGCTTCCGAGTCAGTTCGTGCAATAGCAAGTAAGTCTGTCCCCATGATATCCGCCTGTGCACGGATAGCAACGAGACGGTTGATGTGTTCACTAATTGGCACTAATACCTTACCAGCCATATGGCCGCACTTCTTGGTACCGGGTGCCTGATCCTCGATGTGGATGCCAGCAGCACCCTTCTCGATGAACAGTTTGGTGAGCTTCATCACAGCAGTCAGTCCTCCATGGCCGGTGTCTGCATCTGCAACGATTGGACGAAGAAAATCAGTGTTTGCAACTTGACCTCTCTGGCTGACTGGTGTTGAAAGCCTCTCCTCTCGTTGCTTTCGGTCGTGGAAGAGTTGAGCCATGAACAAATGCTGGACCTTGTTCGGGACAGACGTGTATGGATAATCCGCGAGGTCTGGGCCTGGCTCGTCCGATGCAGAAGCAGTACTTGACGTCTGCCATCCAGAAACGTAGACAGTGTCCAGATGCTTTGCCATTTGGGTGACCATCACTGGATCCAAGCATCCAAAAGTGAACGACGCATCACGGTTCTGCAGGTTTTGCCGTCAGTAGAGGTTCCGCAGCATTGGTTCATGGTATTCATCACCTACCGCGAATCGCTGCTCTACAGTCGTCCAAAGCTTCTTCGACAATTGGTTGCTAGGGTAGTCGATCTTGATGGTGCCTCTCTTCGATACAATGGCCTCTGCCGTGTACGGCCTACGGGTGTATCGCCATCTCGAGTCCGTCCACCATTGCTTCAACTCTTTGACTTCACCTTGAAAGTTCTGCTCCTCGGCGTCGTACCCCATGTTGACGATATCTCTTGCAGCACTTTGCAAGTGAGTCGTGATCTGTTTCAAGCGTTCCGCCAGGATTGCTTTCCTGTAATGATGACTTCTTATAGATGACAGCGAGCAACGAACAATTTGCGAACCTTTTGATTCTCACAATGCTAGATTCGGGAAGATGGCAGGGAAACAAGAGCATCACACCTGCAAAGCCTGAAGGGCCGCACGATTACTATTAAAGCTTTCCAAATACACGCAACACATAGCCTAGAATCCGACCTCGCCCGAGGATCAGACCAAAGGGCCATCCAGATGGCAGCGTAACCGCATCCGCAGACCCAAACCAGACTCTTCAATTGGTTGGAGCACCAGCAGGGCAGTGGTGGACAGAGAAGCCATCAGGCCGAGGATGGTAAATGACACATGCAAACCATAAATTTCCAGAATAGCCTCGGATGAAAGGGAACATGACGCTGCGGACGGCTTAGACCTGCTATTGGCGTAGCTGGTACCTTGTGACCTGCTGCGCAACAGTCTTAAGGAGGATAAAAGCTCAAGCCCCGGTTCGCGCCGTAGACAAAACATAAAGTCTGGGGGATTCTGCGGAGAATGTGGGCCGAGGTATACGGGGCAACCTTTCACATGCTTCGATACCTAGGTATCTTTTATACTCCCTTTCATATGCCTTCAGGTATAGAATCCATGTAACACTCTCGCTCTGGCAGAAATTCGTATGTATAAGGATTCTAGTTATGCTAACAGTGGGTGTGCACGCTCTGTTTTCGCTGCAGTTTGGTAGCGGCGGAGGGCGTGTTACTATACAGCACACAAGACCCTTTGTCAACTTATATGGACCCACATCTTCGAACAAAATATTTGCGATGCTTTGAACAATCTGCTACATTCCTGTCTGGCCAACATTGCATGTGACTGTTCCCAAGCCATAGTCGCGACGGTCCGATTACGCATGCGCCGTGTATAGCTCTGGTACACGAAGTGTAGTGTATGCGATGCGATGCTTGTGCTGCAGGAGGCTGCTGACGACCAGTAAAGGTGATGCGGAGCTTTATTCGCACTCTAACCGATTTGTTAGAGTGAAATGCATACTGAACTTATATCGGTATATTGCATAGGGTATACGCAGAACAAAAGGATCCAACTTAGGATATGAAGGACGCCGAGTGCGTTACTTTCAGCGTATCACTTCTAAACGTACATGTCAAATCTCTTCATCTATGACTCGCTACCAGCTCACCTGCCATCCGGATGAACTTAAGCTCAGCTTCTGGGTGGCTTCTGTAAGCAAATCGGGCGGTACGTCGTCATCAATCATGGGCTCTGTGAGGCTGTTGCTGTTGCTGAGGCATCTCTTCGGCTCTAACACGCCGATGCCTGTTTGCAAAAATAATACTGTGGAGAGTTTCACGTTCTGAGATTTGGCACCACTCGTAATCGCACATGCCTTCACCTTTCACCGAATATCATCCTGTAGCAAGAATTCACTCTCCAGCCCCTGCGCCTTAGATCAAGTGCTTGCTTCTGAAGTATGCGCGCAAGTACACGACCTGCCAGCCGCCCAAGGCAATCAACATGACCATAGATAGAATCGCAAACCACTTCACACGCTCATTGGTGCTCTCATTCGTGTCTCGTAGCCTCATCTCTCGACTCCTAAGATAGTCCATCTCATTCGCGATCTCACCAGCGACCTCCGATAGCCTCTTCAGCTCCGCTTCGACAGGCTTGAGCTTTTCATTGGCCTGGATCGAGCTCCAGTCCTTCGCATCAGCGCCAATGTCAATGTCAAGTTCGATACTGCGGACGGGTGGGGAGCTGTGATGCTGGTTGGCAGCGTTCTCAAAGCAGACATCGAAAGCGCTATCAGCATGGGCGGTGAAAGCGTAGCGGTTCTCTCCCACAACATCACGAGGGCGGCCGTATTCATTGCCCACTGCATCTTTGATCTATCGTTGTGGTCAGCGTTGCTGCTAGAAGCCTGGGGCAACTGTCTACCGCCGCAGTAGCAGGATTGACCGACGTACGTGCATGTTTAGGACCTGTCCATCACCTCTACTCCCGCTGACATCGACTGCGACCAGCACCAGTTGATTCTTCGATACGAAGTTTCGTATGCATCTCTCTCTGTTTGAGCCGGGTGGGTGTGCTTCGATGTCAAACTTGAGGGACGCGACAAGCGGTAGTAAGAAAGCTACTAGAGTCGTAATCGCCAGCATCATCGCAATCTTCTGCTCTGATCAACGTCGATGAGATGTAAGGGTTTTGGTCAGCTTGTGGCCCGAAACGTCAATGTTTGAATACCTATCCCTTATTCCTGGAATATTAAATCCATGCCACGCAACTGCACTCCATTTCGGAGGGTTAGGGTTGCATAGATGCAATGGTTGCCGAAGTGAACTCTTGGTGACAATGCGCTTGGCAATCAAGTGAAGTACTCTATCGTTACGGCGCAACCCGTAACCAGAGGACGGTCAATGCATAGGGGCTTGAGGCACATGCGCGCAACTGGGGTTTGGATTACAGAACCCACAACCCATTCGTGGGTTGACCACTAAAGAACCCACGAGGAAAACCCACGACACCGCCCAACCGGTGCACGAAGCTATAGTATATAGGAATGGACTTTCTTTAGTAGATAGGAATTTTGTGCTCAATTCATATCATGGGTGCGAAGGTACCATAGGTTTTACCCTACAGTATCCAGTACTCTGTTACACTTTTCTCATCAATCAACACTACCTTTACTCGCAGATACAACTTACTTCGGGATTCTCCGGACTCTCCCGTAATATAGAGTTGACTTAGAAAGCTAGAGTAGAGAAACAGGAGAGATAGCTACATCATAAAGCCTAAAAGCGATGGATTGACTCATAAATTTAAGTGCTAATAGAGAAGGATCTCGAAAGCATATTATCAGATTCTGAAGACGATGCAATCACTGTCCATTATGTAAATAGAGATTGAATGAAGCAGGGTCAATTTTGGTGGTTCACATGCTATTATGGTTCGCTTAGCGTTAGATAACATTATATCAAATTTGTGTCTTTAGCTGTGATGACAGGGAGCACGCAGATTATGTACCCTATAACAACACAAGCATTCTCTCAGCGTCTATTCTTACGGACACGTATAGAGTAATGTGGTATCTGCTGATAAGGCAATCGCATTAATGCCTGACCATGTTGCCCTCGTTCATGCGTCATGCATGCTGGATAAGGCTGCGGTCTGTCACGCTGTCGTGACGAAGCAGAAAGTATATTCACTTGCCCTTCTCCAGTTAGATACTCGACGACGTATCCCTCACCAACCGGTCTCATTGCTGCTTTACCTTGTCTTTCCTCATACGTTGTCCTTGAGACCCAATAGTCGTCGTGGCAAGGATGCAATTCCTTGCGCGACGTATTCTCCGTCTGGCGGTGGTTGCTGCACTGCTATTATTTCTTACATATATTCAGTTGTCAGGGAATCGATTGAGAAGTCCATCGGAGACTGCATCTTTGTTTCCATCGCACGGGTACGGTCCCCCGTCGCATCACAATGCTAATCGAGCCTGGGCCTTCGATGCAGAGCGAGATGCATTAAACTATAGTCTTTCCTCCGAGCAATGTGAAGCGGCATTTCCCAACCTCTACTTTGAAATTCAACGTGCCGTCAAATACTGGCAGAACCGCAATCACACAATCAGCGAAGAAGATATTGAGCTGTCCTGGAGAGATGATGGCGCGTTTAGATTGCTGATACACGAAAACAAGGCTCGGATGCTAGAATCAAGAATCTTGGAGACGAATCGTACCTATGGAAATTATTCGCAACGCACTTCCGCCGTGCTGCAACAGATTCGTCGCGCGCTGTCCGGGGCAAGTGCGGTCGGGCAAGCAATCCCAACTATCGAATTTTCTGTCACGGTAGAAGACCTGAATCGAATACCGAATGAGGAAAGTGATACCCATACCACGTGGCATTTCGCTCGTCGACTTGTCGAACGAGATCAAGATCGAATATGGCTGATACCAGACTTCAATTTTTGGGCGGCCCCGGCTCCTGAAGGTATAGTCGGTTTTGAAGAGGCCCGTCAGCTTGCAAAGCGACACGATAGTCCTCTCATCGATAAGATTCCCAAGGCCGTCTGGCGAGGAGCCGTTTGGACCAATGAGGCTGTTCGTGGAGCTCTCATAAGGGCTACACAAAACAAGCCTTGGGCCGATGTGAAGGAGGTAAATTGGCGAAGGCGGAATGACATGATAAGGACAGAAGATGTGTGCAACTATATGTTCCTTGTACATACAGAAGGCCAAAGTTGGTCAGGGAGGCTGAAGTATCTGTTGAATTGTGACGCTCTCGTAATGGTACATGATCTGGATTGGACAACGCACTACTATCATCTGCTCACCGCAGATGGGCCACGACAAAACTATATTTCGGTCAAGCGAGACTTCTCTAATTTACAGCAAAAAGTCCAATGGCTACTCGAGCACCCCGAGCATGCTCAGAAAGTGGCAGATAATGCAGCGACCATTTTTCGACAAAGATACACGACACCCGCAGCTGTGGCGTGCTATTGGCGTCGCTTGTTCCACGCTTGGGCTGATGTGGCCTTTGTACCAGATCCGTACGAGTCTAGCCACAAGGCTGATGAGCTGAGCTTGAGAGGTATCACAATTGAAGATTTCCTGTAAGTGGCTGTATTCATTCCAGAGGCATCTATCACCTGACTGATTATCATGGAAACTCACAGCAAGCTTAAATTCAGCTACCCTGCATGAAGTCATTTGATGTGAAACCAGTCATCAAAGTGCAATGTAAAGACTGATCGGCATAAGCCAATAGCAGTCATTCTCAATCGTTTATCCATAGTTAGACTCAGTTCGCATATAGCTCTACCTTTTCTGTGTGGAATCTTTCTAAATCCGAGGAACTTGCTACTATTAGCCTTGTCTTCGCGTGCGTCCTTAATAAAGAGCATATGTTGCCTTCGGGGATCGCCCGAAACTTTGCCGCTGTGCACGATTCTTTCTATCCATCTGATCTGGGCTCTCGTGAAACTTATCTTGAAATTGACATTTGTATTGCTCGCGATGTCCTTATCGCCCAATTCCAATGCATGAACACAAGCCACATGATGTCAGAGCATGGTCTTGCTCGCATTCCTTTTTACTAAGAAGTAAGCGACCTCCAGTACAGAGGGTCACCCGTTCGCCTAAGCCCACGCTCTGATTCGCTGCCTGACGAAAGCACCAGCTACTGCGAAAGCCTCAAGTCTTGTATCTCTGTTGATAAAGATGGTTGTACGTATGGTTGGCGCGTCAGATTTTGCATCATCGACGTCATCATCTTCCGACACTTACAAGAGAAGCTGGTCTTCATTGGAATAGCATGCCTCTCGATCAGACCGACGAAATCCTAGAGTTGTTGGCTGCTCTTTCTTCCTATCTCAAAACTGTCTACACTGTTGACTTTTATATAGGAGGCATGACGCATAATTTGACAGGCCGTGATTTCCCAACACCCCGCGCCGTTTGGTGCATGAAGTCGCCAGAGGATCAGATCTGTTACTCCTGTCACGGAAGGATTAACCCAGAAGCCATCATTCGAACATTCATAGTCTATTCAGGGGACCATGATTGCAAGCATGATCTCGGCTTGGAGATCCTTCGGGCCTTCGATAAGAAGATAGTCTTCCTTTATCGGCACTTTGGTTGTCTACGCGCCTCTCACATCCGTTACATAGCAGTCTCACACGTCTGGGATCCCTTGGTGTCTCGGACGCAGAATGAAGGAATTGCAAGTATCGACGATGCATCAGACACAGCCTCCCAGATTGGTGAGTTGATATTCAGGGAAGCCATCAAGGTGTATCAGGGTATACAGCAAGGCTTTCATGAGTCTTTCGAGACATGGCATGACTACATGAGCGTACCACAATGGGAACAGGACATTAAAGTGGACATATTGCTCCGTATCCCCGATATTTACTACTACTCAACCTTCACGGTGGCTTTCTGGCACGACGTTGAATCTTCGGAGGTGCAAACACTCCATGGCTTACAAAGCTTGACATCCTCTGCGAGACTCGACGCAATCATCCATATCTGCCAAAACCACTGGTACAGACGGGTTTGGACTGCTATGGAGTTTATTCGAAGTAAGACGGTTCGTGTCATGCTTAAGGGCTATCAACTGTGCGAGGACGGGGACGATTTATTCTCGTATACCGTAAACACTGCATGGCGAGAAGAAGGTGAACAGATTGGCGACATTTTTGAGCTTGAGAAGCGAGCAGGCATTAATCGTAATGCGATGCCTTGGCAGATAGACGGCTTGATGGACCTACGACTCAGCCCATTGAGAGAGTTCGGCATGGCATTCGAGCGGCTAGCTCTAAGGGGCTGTACGACGCCTTCAGATTTCTACTACGCTTTGCTTGGGCTCGTCGGGTTCGAGGAGCGTCTAGCTCCAGAGCCACGACTAGCAAGCTTACAGATCGCCAAGCGATGCCTGCAGAGCCAGGACTATAGTCCTCTCCTTATGGTCCCAGATATTGGTGGCGGAGCGAGACGAAAGTTCTACGGCTTCGTTGATCTACGCTCTTGGGGCCTTGGTCCTTTGATCACGAAGGCTGAACACTTTATACAGGTCAAGGAAATGCGGGTAAGTTTTGTTGTCCAACCGACTGGCTACGTTTCACTCCTTGAGACAAGTGAGATTATACCGTACAACAGCGATCCTGTACACGCTTTCGTACAACCTGCGCGAATAATCCTGGCAAAAGCTGGTGCACAGGTGGAGAATTTTGTTATGGGTCTTGCTCTGAGATTGTTCGCAGTCAATCCGTACGCCGTTTTGCGGCGCATCAAAAGGTTAGAGCGATATGAAGCATTTGCAAGTACCCTGCAGAAGCTCAGGGTTAGTAGTGAACCTTGGCCGCCGAATATAGTGCTGCAAATGATTGAGGATCTCGGTTTCAACAGCACAGATCTGCCCACTGATCACAGACCAGAGGACAGGACAAGACACCCTAGCTTCTGGAAAGCTAGGACAGCAGACTGGACACCAATGGCCGATTACATGATGCATGGGCGGGCCCTTCACATCGATGAATGTAACACGATAATTGGTATGCATTGCCCGACATGTCGAGAGCTTCTAGTGACTCGTGCCGCCATTTGGATTCCTCACGGAGAAGCCCACGGCGCTGAAGGCTACCGTATTCCGGGTTTGTACTACGAGCGCAGTCTGCCTAATGGGATTGGCATTCTTGTTAAGGACGATCAAATAATTGGACGTTTCTTATTTGGCGTACCGTGTTGCCGAAAGCCACTCCATAGAGCGATTGAGCTGGAAATGCCAAACCCACCTATGCCTTGTCCAAATGACTTCCCTTATGGGAAAGACAGGGTGTTCTTTCACGAAACTTCGCTAAGGCCAATGGTGAAGATAGATACCTCATCTAAGTAGTGCTGCAGGTGGTCAGTGGTCAAATAGTGAGTTTTAGGCTTAGTCTCGACTACTACAACTAAGTTGTTACGATGTTGTAGTATCGTAGTATGGAACGGCATTCAGCGGAAGTGCGCTCAGCCAGCCAGTCTGTCTACATATGATAGCCAGCGGTAGCAACGTAAGAGTAGGAGAAGAATCATGCAATAAGAGACACAACAATCTCCTCACTAGAAGTACGATATAGAGAGCAGTCAGAGCAGTGAAAAAACGAACATTACAGCGTAATTCGTGCGCTGTGAGCATTCAGTTTGGATGCCTTAGGCATCAAGTAAAATGATTTCCGAGGCAACTATCGCAGCACAATTTGCGATATTATGTAGGCACTTAGCAGAGCAGCGAAGTACAATTATTGAGATGAAAGCAGAACGCGATTGACATATACCACCTCATTCCCTCGCACTTGTCGTATCCCTTTATATGTTAAAGTACGCCTGTACCTCGACAATACAAAGTGGCCTTGGCGAAACGGTCAGGTAACCCGCTTAGATGCCTCACAGCAGTCTACTTCTAACTAATTACTTCTCCTTCTCTAATATATATAATACATATATGTAAGGTACATGTAATAATTACATAACGCTGAGTAAATATTCCTACATCGCCTTAGGCTCTTATCATTATGTTTACTATAGTTATAGTATATGCCCTTTATTTTATACCTCCACTAAGTTCTGATATAGGTTGTTGAGCCAGTATTTAGTCACGTGATATCAGCCTCAGGCTTCCTGCCCAGGCTCTTAGCGTATAAAGATTATGCTATAATAATAAGTTTTGCTTAATGATATCTAGCTTAACATTAGCCTGTGTTTTCATAACAGGGAGTATACTATAAGTCTAATTGAAAGATAGTGGCAGACCGCTTCATATTATTGCATATTATTTGAGCATGAGCGAGTCTAACAGTGAGTGCAAGCAAAAATCTATCAAAATTAGCTACCAACAAATAAGAAACCTGCCAAGCGTATTGTCACCAAAAGTCCACCTCGACAACCATCATGCCCATCTTTGCCAAGACCGTTTCCGTTTCGCTTCCCCGCCATGACTCAAAGCAGGATTCGGGACCACCATATATTATAACCTTTTCCATCTACCAAGAGGGAGGGCTGACCTACACCCACTGACCTACACCCACTGACACCACAAACATGGCGGACACAGTAAGTTCAGATGTGATCCTTCTCATGAGTTTCTACAGCAGCGCAGCTAACAATATGCAGGATCTTCCAGAGCGCAAGCCACGGAAATCGGTCGCCTTTGCCGACGGTCAGACTATCGTTGATGCCAACGGCGACATCCAGGAACATAACGGCGAAGAACACGATGGCGAGAAGGATAGCGCTGAGTCGCACTCGCGTCCAAGCATCGATGCAGATGCCGATAGCAAAGAGGTCGACGAAATGAACGCAATCTTCGCTGAGCTTGGCAAGAAGAAAAAAAAGAAGAGCTCGAGTAAAAAGGAGAAGGAAGACGAAGATGGTGAAGGTGAAGGCGACGGCGATGGTGATGGCGAGGCTGCTGCTGATGATGGCGAGGTGGACCTGAGTGCGCTTAAGAAGAAGAAGAAGAAGAAGCCAAAGGCGCCCATAGACGATGATTTCGAGGCAAAGCTGGCCGAGGCTGGCGGCGAGGAGAAGCCTAAGAAGAGCAAAAAGAGCAGCAGTGAGAACGTTGAGGAAGAGGACACTGGCATCCAAGAAGGAGACTTGTTCAAGGGAACCGGTATTTGGGCCCATGATGATCAGAAGCCAATCAACTATGAAAGCCTCCTCTACCGCTTCTTCGCGCTCCTCCACGACTCTCATCCAGATCTTGGATCCGGCGGACAAAAGAGCTATAAGATCCCGCCACCGCAATGTCTACGTGAAGGCAACAAGAAAACTATCTTTGCCAACTTGGCCGAAATCTGCAAGAGGATGAAGCGTTCAGATGAGCACGTCATTCAATTTCTGTTTGCTGAATTGGGCACCAACGGTTCCGTCGATGGTAGCAGACGGTTAGTCATCAAGGGCAGATTCCAACAGAAGCAACTGGAGAACGTGTTACGACGATATATTGTCGAATACGTCACCTGTAAGACGTGCAGGTCACCAGACACCGAGCTGTCGAAGGGCGAGAACAGACTGTATTTCGTCACTTGCAACAGCTGCGGTTCAAGAAGGTCCGTCACTGCTATCAAGACCGGTTTCTCTGCGCAAGTCGGTAAGAGAAAGAGAATGGTGGGTTAGAGTTGCCATTTGCAGCGAGACACCAAGCAAGAACGATTTCTGCTTCCAGCTGCAGACCTCGTATTTGCCTGCAGGGCCTTTGTCTGTTCACATTCAAAATGTACCTTTTGGAATGCAGGGCATGGAAGAGGTCGGATCCAGACACATGATTTCACTGCATAATCACGGCGTAGTCCAGATCACACGAATCAATAGCAACGAAGGTTATGTCTGTGTCTTTTAAGAAGCTTTCCTATAGTTCTTCTCTCTCTTGCAGGTCAGAACATGCTATGGCTCATCTTGAGACAAGCAATTCAGTAGTTGTCTTTCGTGCCAAGACAAGACAGCATGCCACAAGTCTGTCCGACTTCGCTCAACGAGGAGCAGCATGAATATAGTAACGTCACCTAATATTGAATCCCTCAGTCAAGATTGTTATATGATAACACTTTCATTGCTCACATCACCCATTTAAAGCCTGTTCCTGCTAGAGTCGCCAGAGTCTATTGCGCTATACCTACATAAACTTATCAGAAGCTTAGATGTTACTCACATCGGCCAACATCGACGCTACAGGGACACCACATAATACTCTTAAGCAATAATCGCAGATATGACACCTCTACACCAACTCTCAGCAGCGCAAGCACTGCAACGTCTTCGTGATGGCTCACTCAAATGCGAGGATTACGCCCAAGCTCTTCTTGCTAGAATCAAATATCGCGACCCAACAATCAGAGCATGGGTCTACCTGAACGAAGACCAAATCCTGACACAGGCTAGACATTTGGATACAATCCCGCCTTCCGAGCGAAGACCTCTGCACGGCCTACCTATAGGAATCAAAGATGTTATCCTGACCAGAGACATGCCCACTCAGTACAACTCGCCTCTCTACGAGACCAATGTGCCCATCAACATGGACGCGGCCCCTGTGCTCACACTTCGTGCCAGCGGCGCCCTCATCTTCGGCAAGACTTCGACGACTGAGTTCGCCACTGCAAAGGCTGGCAATATCCATCAAAACCTTACAGCCAATCCGCACGATCCACGGCGAACACCCGGTGGCTCATCGTCAGGTTCCGGGGCGGCGGTGGCAGACTACCACGTCCCTATTGCTCTGGGTACACAGACGGGTGGTAGTGTTGTCCGTCCCGCTAGTTTCAATGGGTGTTACGGGTTGAAAGTCAGTTGGGGAGCAGTTTCTCGTGAAGGCCTGGCGCAATGGTCAACCACGAACGACACATGTGGATTCTTCACTAGAAGTGTGGAGGATTTGGATGTCGTGGCAGACGTGTTCAGGCTAGAGGACGATGTGGAAGTGCCGTCGCAGCCTTTCAGCCTGGAAGGGGCAAAAGTGGCATTATGTAAGTCTCCGGTCTGGCAGAAAGCTGGGCCAGGAACCATCGCAGCAATGGATAAAGCTTCTCAGATTCTGAGAAGCCATGGTGCGGCTGTGATGGACCTCGAGCTGCCGGAAGACTTTGCCCATGTGCTTGATTGGCATAGTGCGATCCTCGGAGGTGAAGGTCAGAGCTCATTCCTTGGGCAGTATCTCCAAGATAAGGATAAAATGCACGACAGCATCCAGGCTCTCGTTGAGAACAAGTCAGGTAATACGAGGAAGCAGCAGCTTGAGGCGTATGACAGTTGCGCTCGCCTGAGGCCGATATGGGACTCGATCGCCAGCCGGTTCGATGCCGTCATCACTCCCTCAGTCGTTGACGAGGCTCCGTTGGGCCTTGAGCGCACAGGCGACATGAGCTTTTGTTCGACTTGGACAGTCATGCAGTGTCCAGCGCTCAACATACCAGGCTTTGTGGGCGAGAATGGTATGCCAATAGGGTTGACGTTGGTAGGTCCGCGTTATTCAGACCGCCGACTTCTATGGGTAGCAAAGACCATCGGTTCTATATTCGAAGAAAATGGTGGGTTTAGGTCAAAGGTAGTTGCGTGAAGTCTTCGGAATGTGGGCAGCTATATTCTGCGAATAGTCACATATGTTAAGGTGATATAGGGTACATATAGAAAACACCATCTAGATAAAGTTGGTTATCGAAGAAATGCCGGAGGTGCCGTCTAGAGAATAATTAAAATGAAGTATAGCCAATCGATTCAAAGATTCATATCGAAGTGCAGTACCGATCAAGCCTTGCCACTCTTTGCTTGGACCTCGAAAGTCGTCAACATCTTTTGCTGAGTTTCTCTCCTTCTTGCACGAGATTCAGTAAATGCAAGTGCACTGACAACAACACCAATCAGGAACATTGGGATCAAGTTCCACCTCCAGCCTTTCATCACATTGAGGTGCTGTTGGATATCACCTCGGTCGCCTTTGTCCGCCAGATCAAGCTTGAGAACAGCGGTGAACCAATTCTCTGGTGTCCACTCTTGAAGCGGGTAGCCGACGTAGTTCGGGTATGGCCTGTTGTGCAATCTCGAGGCGACAGAAAGGTCAATGGTCTGGCCATCATGGTTGTATGTCAAGACGAATGTGTATATAAGAGCTGCTAGAGTGTATACTGCTGAGACGGGAGAGAAGTAGAGCCAGAACTTGTAAAGAAACGCGGTAAACCCAATTGCACGGCCACCGTGCTTCTTCTCTGCATGGTTTCGAAGGAAGAGCGAGAGTATACCTCCCAGGCCGACAACGACAAAGGCCGTACCTGCAGCGCCATTGGAAGTATGGCCTTGGTCGACAAGAAGGAATTCCGGTTTGCCATGAAGGCTGAATTTGCTACCATTGTATGAGATGTTGAAGGCTTTGCCAGCGCGATTGTGTAGCCATGCGACCATACTGCTGATGAAGGAAATTTCGATGATAGAATCCACCATCAGCAGCGCGATGGCGCCATAGAGTAGTAACGATATCCGTGCCATGTTTGTAAGGGGCTATGCTGTGTTTCGAGACCGTGTCGAGGATGAGACAGGTAGTGTTGTGTTCAATCCTGTGAAGCCGCTACTTCAATAGAGGATGAACGATGAAGTCTGGCCGCTAAGTTTGAGTTCAGGAGTCTGCCTGGCAACAGAGACAAGAAGCGTATATAACGACTAGCCTCCGGCCCCGTCGGAGAGATATAACATTCCCAAGCGTGGCGTCAAGGCTGAAGCGTGGCGAGCGGTCATGCCATACAGCTTAGCTCTAGGCTTGTTTGGAGCACCTGAATGCTTGTATAGCACAGCATATGTTTGCTTGCAAGGTACAACGTCCAGCAGGAAGACACGGCAGTTGGCTGCCTTTGACTATACTTATCAATTGTACCTTACAATTGATGCCCAACTTACTATTCGTTACGACCAGCAAGAACTTGCGTTTGTGTCAGATTGGGATCCCTGCTCGTGGGCTTTCTGAATCCTTTCATGTCCATTTTGCGCCATGAAGCATTTATGGGGTTAATGCTGCGTACCGTTGATTCCAAACCTTTAGTGCTACCAGTGGTTGAATCCTGCTGCACGGGAACGCTGGATCAGTGAACATTGGCAATCTTACCGAAAGGACGTTGTTCAGTCTAAGCCCGGCTAAATATAGAAGACCCTGAATAAGCATCCCTTGGGGGGGCTTAGTAAAGTATGGCACAGCCTCATATACTCAAAGATTCAGCAGCTCCAAGTTTTATCTAGGGCACGAGGACCTCATTAATTGTTATGTACCAAATACCATCCCATCTGTTCGACCTCACATTCTAAGTCATGATCAAAGACTTGGAACCCGAGTTCTCAGATTGTGCATCCGTGACGTATAAATCATCAAAGGGCGCAGCAGTGCGTGCTTCAGTTAAAGGTTTCGTACGCTAATATTCAAACTTTATTATCTATCCTGTTCCTTGGAGGAAATGCTGAGGCAAAATTCATCGATGACTTGCCACGCATATCCATAAGCAGGCCTAGCCATCCCCGGCAGGTCTTGAATTAGGCATCTGCTAACTCCAGGCAAAGTATTAGATGAGATGAAGGAGCCAAGATACAATTATTTTGCCAATATGAGGCTCATACGATGCTATGGATCACCAATGGCCTAATAGATAATATCATAGGAATCATGTAAACGATTTTCGCTTCCCTCTTCATCGTTAAAGCATAGATTGTTGACCGAGTAAGTTGAAGAATAAACGCTACTACACTAAAGGCTCCTCAATTAGTTGTCAGCATCCTGTTGAACTCTCGGGAGAGGGTTAGAGATGCTGAGATGATAATCAAGGGTCGACGGCATATGCGGCTGGCGAAACATGTTGTAAAATCCTCAAGTCGATCATATACTGATACGATGACTACTGCTGGGCATTCTTCCTTACCTTGAACAAGAAACCTTGATGCGTTTCCCTAGCCGCAACCTTGATGAAAGGTGCAGAAATCAGTCTCATCATTCTAGTCAAACCAAGCTCTACCCACTTCCGCTTTGTAAGAAGTCCTGATCAGTCCTTCCAGTGCTGTTCACAATAGATCCATCGACCACAATCTCCTGCCCAGTGATGTACTTCGCCTCGTCCGAGCACAGGAAGAGGGCAGCATGCGCAACATCCCATCCAGTCCCCATCTCGCCACTGGGCACCTGCCTATCCCTCATGCGCCTATACTCCTCCGGATCCGCGCCCGCATACATCTGCGCTAACCCGCGCACCAGTGGCGTGTCGACCAGCCCAGGCACGACCACGTTCAGTCTCACCAACCCGTGGGTCCGCTGCGCATAGAGCACCGAGGTGTGTTTGGTAAACTGCACGACAGCCGCCTTCGTCGCCGCATAGGCCACCTGCGGCTTGCCGATGTACCGCAGGCCAGCGATCGATCCGACGTTCAGGACGGCGGACCGCGTGTGCTGCTCGAGCGCCTGCTTCTCCATGATGGGCAGCACGAGGCGGCACATCAAGTAGACGTGCTTGAGGTTGACATCCACCTGCGCGTCCCAGACCTCCTCGCTCATCTCTGCCGGCCCACCGGGCTGCGACATACCGACGTTGTTGACGAGGATGTCGATACGGCCGTGCTTGGCCACACAAGCTTCGACGATCTTCTTGCAGTTTTCGGATTTTGTCACGTCCTAGTAGCACGGAGGGTGAGCAATCTATCGTCTTTGTAACGCGCATGGCGATGTACCGCTTACCATGCCCTCGGGATACACGTCACAGACGTTCTCTCCGGATTTCCTACTGGGATGGCCAGTCACCTCTAAATCCTTACGGATGAGGTCTCTTGATCGTTCCGCCGCTTCTAGCTTCAGATCAGCACCATATCTATGGCGTGCAAGTCAGACATTCGGCAGCCAAATTCTTGATTCGATTGAGAGCGCGACGCTTACAATATAGCTCCTTGACGGGCGAACAATGTCGCAGTAGTGTAGCCGTTTCCCCATCCCTCGCCAACACATCCAATTCCAGTGATCAGGACGACTTTACCGCTTAGATCATGTATGGGAGACATGATGCTGGATCGTGATTTGTGATGTATAGCCGAGGGTTTATTGCAATTTGCTCAGTTCACAATAGTGGGACCACTACACCACTGTCTAGCTTGACGATTTTCCACTGTTGTGAATATTCCGAAAGCCAACAACGAAACTGGACACTAATCAATTCATCAACGAAGTATAGCTACTGTTCCGACTTTCAATCGGAGACACGACATTGCGTACAGAAAAGCGGCTGAAGGAGGAGAAGCTCGGGTGAACAGTCGCCGACCTCGGCTGCATTTGAATGGCAATATTCAGTTGGCCTATAAGATTCGAACATAGTCGTTGACGCCATCAAAGGAGAGGGTCCCAAAGACTACTGAATCTTATGCTTGATACACGAGAACTTTTGGAGAATAGTCATCTGCGGATGGAATATTGAATTCATGTCTATATACTGCAATCCGTTTAAGCAGCCTTAATGGGCTCTTCAGCAACGTAATGCAGATAGCTTCCCAGCGTCTTGATACCCTGGATGTAGTTGCTCTTGTCCAGCTTCTCGTTGATGGAATGGGCAGCATCCGTCGAGCTGCCCATGGGTAGGAGCAGCACGTTCTTCCCTGTAGCCTGCTCGAAGGTGAGCGTGACGGGGATGGAGCCACCCTCTCTCGTCAGGTCAGGCTTGATACCCCACACATGCTCGGTCGCCTTAGCAGCAGCAGTGAAGTTCCAGTGGTTTGGCGATGCCACCCACCACTTGCCGCTGTGCTGCAGGAACACATTCAGCGTGTTCTTAGATTTGAGGCGGTCAAAGACGTCCTTGACGTACTTGAAGACCAGCTTGTCGACATCCTCAGGTTCCATGTTTGGCACTGTGCGGATTGAGAATTTCCCGGTGACCTTGGCTGGGATGACAGTCTTTGCGCCAGGGGCGGAGAAGGCACCTTCGACGCCGTGCAGCGACAACGAGGGGAACCGCCACCTGCGCATGAGTGTATTTTCCTTGTCGTCGAAGATGGATGTCTTGCTGCCCAATGACTCATAGAGATTGTCCATCGTGAAGGCGATGTCCTTGTACAGGGACTGCTCCTCTGTAGTGACTGGTGCGACGAGCTCCTTGATCCCGGGGATGAGAATGTTGCCATCGCGGTCCACCAGACTGCTCATGACACTGAAGAGATCGGTCATGGGCTCCTGGGCTGTACCACCGAACACACCTGAGTGGAGGTCCTGCCCTGGCCCCGAGACCTCGATGCTGTAGTAGCTGCAGCCTCGTAGACCGTAAGTCAAGCAAGGCTTCTCGGTCCCAAGCCAATAGTTGTCACTGATGCAGCATGCGTCGGCGTCCTCGAAGAAGCCGCCCTTTGCCGCCTCCTTGATGATGAAGTCGTCCAGACCCTCTGACCCGTATTCCTCCATTCCCTCGAAGCACATGAGCAAGTTGACAGGAAACTCGATGCCAGCCTTCTGGTGTGCCTCGATGACGTTCACCCACCCGAGCACCGGGCCCTTGTCATCTGTGCTCCCACGGCCGTACATACGGTCCTTGTCGTCAACGGAAAGCTCGAAAGGCTCGGTAGCCCAGCCATCGCTCAAGTTCGCAGGTTGGACGTCGTAGTGTCCATACACCAAGATGGTACGCTTGCTTGTATCTTTCTCGGCAGGGTATCGCCCAATGATGGCAGGTGGCAGCTCCAGGTGTTCCTTGTGAGGCTGCTTCCCAAGAGGTCTTGCCTCCATGTGTGCACCTAGCTTCTCCAGTTCGCCCTTGAGGAACATGCCCATCTTGACAACATCGCCTCTCCTCTCATCCTCAGCCGAGATCGAGGGGATAGCAACGGCCTTACGCAGGCGTTCGATAAAGTCTCCTGACAGACTGTCGACGGTCTTGAAGTATGAGTCAAGCTGCAACGCCATGGTTGGTGATGCGTCTTTGCGGTAAATGTAAGGCCAGGCCGCTGTCGAATTGTATCGCTGGGTGATGTGTCTAAAGGATAGTGCTACAGAGAAAGGAGAAGAGTGCAGGAGCTGTTTGTTAGAGACTGTTCGAGACGCAGATTTCAATACCGAGGTATTTGACGGGAAACAACGGCTCAACGAGGACAGATTCATTGATTAGGCGGATGTGTGTCGATGTGCGTAAGGCAGTAGTGGGGCAGGGACCCTTCACTGGAACTTGAGAGTGGGCATGGGCAAAGGTCAGGTGTTTCAGGGTTAGGGTTGTAGCACGCAAGAGAGTCGTTCTCAATAAGGTGTTCATTTTCCATGCTGAAGCATCACGCCCATCGATGCTCCACTGATCAAAGCTATATTCATATATATATATATATACAACAAAAGAAGCTTAAGTCATGCTCATTAGTCCTTCGTTACGTTAGTCGTCAATGCCTCAATGCCGCAAAGCTCCAGTACACCAATGCCCGTACAATAACATCATCAGTCGCGTGGACCGTGTACGTTCCTTGGCTTGGACTTCGACGAGCTGCCGCATAGGCCGCCGCTGACAGCAGATGTAGGCAGATAGATCCTTGGCTGGCCAGCAGACATAGGGGCGTTAATGTTGCCAGATCCATCGGCAGTAAGAGTCTTGCAGGTAAGGACCTCGGTCAACTTGGTGTTGGCCGCATAGCCAGCTTTCATGGTGTATGTAGAGTCACCTGCGCCAGAGCCTGCATTGGTCAGGATGACGGACATCTTGCCCTTCTTCATGGCAATGTGGTTGCTGTCATGCGAGATGATTTTGTTCAAGGTGGTGAGGTAGGAGCCATCATCTGCAATCGCGGCCTTACGGGCTTTGTTCAGCGACGCGGTGACGGTGTATAGCGAAGCGCCGGTGTTGTAGTCCGAGAACCACAACGCCTCACGGTTGTAGGGAACGCTGCTCCCGCCCTCCGCGTTGTAGTGCTGCTCTTGACCCTGGTAGATGACGGGGATGCCATCGGTAAGCAGCGTCCAAGCTATCACATTGGTCGCCGCCGCCATGTCACTGTTCAAAGCGGCAAAGCGAGGCTGGTCGTGGTTCTCGCTGAACGTGCCTAATAGGCTCATGTCGCCGCAGTCACTGGCGGTCGAGTCCATTGTGCTTACCAGGTCCGAGATGCTGCCGGAAGTGCTCTGGAAGGCGGAGATAAGCGTGAAGTAGCTGCAGGACAAGCTGTTAGCCGCCGCACGCTAACAACTCGGGCGCGCACACAAGCCCAATGATTTCCCTGGGAAAACCAACATCACGCGGAAATGGTGAAACTTACGATGCATAATTGAAAACACCTGGCAGATAGCTCTGGTATCCGCAGACGTAGCTTGAGTCGCCCTCGTTGACCTCTCCGAGTACGTAGACGCCAGCGGCTTCCACAAAACTGGACCAGAATGCAGTGTCCACTTGCATTGCCGTATCCATGCGCAACCCATCGATGGAGTAGTTGGAGACGAGCTCACCAATCCACTTTGAATAACCCTCAACGACGTTTGAGTTCTCAGTGCGAAGGTCAGGAAGTGGCACCTGGTCATCACCGAGCCAGCAATCCTTGATGCTTGTCTGTGGGCACGAGATCAGTAACGCACTTTCTCCCCCACTAGCGGGAAGTATTCGCGAGTCATACCTCATCATTATAGTCGATCAAGCAGTATGAGTGGTAGTCAGACTCTGAGCTGAACGGGTAGAAGGTGGTCCAGTCAATGTCGGTGTGCGAGCCAATCCAGCCATTGTGGTTGACCACAATGTCGACCATAAGGTACTAAATTCGTGTTGTCAGACTCTGTCCTATGAAACAACCGCGCACGGCATGTGATATCCGATTTTCGGCAAAACTTACCATGCCCCTCGCGTGAAGCGCCGAGGCAAGCGACTTCAGATCATCTTGGGTGCCGAATGCTGAGTTGAGATAGTACAGGTTGGTCTGCCAGTAGCCATGGTATGCTTCACCGGCAGGTGAGTTGCCTTGGATCTGGGCGGTGATTGGTGAGATCCAGACGGCGTCGAAGCCCATGTCTTGGATGTAGTCGAGGTTGTTCTCGATCCCCTTCCATGAACCGCCACAGTAGGTCTGGTCACCCGTGTCGCAGCTGGCCGTGGTACTGCCATCGGTGCGGGCAAACCTGTCGGTCACGACTTGGTAGATACTGTTCAAGCTACAGTCAGCCACGGAGCGATCATCGAGAGCACCGATCAGGGCTGTGTATGCTCACCTCCTGGACCTCCATGCGCTATCGCCGGCGCTGAGGACGGTCTGGCAGAGCGCCAGGCTCAATGCCGCCTTGGATAGGATGCTTGTATACATGGTTCGTCAAGTGTATGCCTTCTTGTCGTTGCACCAGGGAAAAGCGTTTCACTTAGAAAGTACAGGCTGAGAAATGGAGCAACGATGAAGTGACGCTGCACCAGGCAATGGTATGCGCGAGAGTGAATATATACAGGCAAGCCAGTGCAATTGGATCTGTGCCAGACAAATCCGTTGGTATGCGAATGAAGCCCTCTTTATCCTTAAGGCGAGGATGTTTCACATGTCGAAAGGAAGGTGGTCAACACTCGAAGAGCGCAGTGCTGCATCAAGCATCATCGTAGCTGCTTGGATGACTTGCGCCAAATCCGTTAACAGCAAAGTGTCGAAAGGGCGCTATTCTGCTACCTAGCCACACAATGTGCAGGGCACTCACTCAAGGCATGATCGCTGACGATGCGACCAGCGCCGGGATGGATTCAATGACACTGCGCCGTCGACCTGCGGACAGAGTTCCATCATGCGTCCATGCAGATCCTTTCGACACCCTTTGCATTTAGGAGGAGGTTGCAGGAGTAGTTGCGCAATATTGGACAGCCTGATTCGGATAGCTGTAGGCGCTTCTCCAAAGGGCGCATGCGCCGGTGTTCCCTCTACATAGTTAATATTGAGTGGGCGTGTCGCCGGCGGCACAGGGTAAAGCAGTGATAGTATAGGCCATCCATCTGGCCTGTGGATCACCAACTCGCGGGCAGGGATCACAAACACACCTTGCGCTTCCGATCTGTGGGCGCGTAGAGGCGCACAATGGGCCAAGCCGAGCTGGCCAAGAGGATTGTCTGTCCCTTCCACCTTCTGAAAAGGCTTCACATGCCGGTGGCTTGGCTTGTCCGTGATCTCTACTGAGCTAAGATAGAGAAGGTTGCTGTCGGTCAGTGGTGAACCGGTTGATCTACACAGCACTTGACTAGAAGACCGGGTTGGTCATAAGGTACAGTGACGTCTGCCAGCCTTGACAGGGCCACCTGACGGTATCAAGACGGACGCTAAAGTGTGAACCGGCTACCGCCTCTAACCGGACTGGGGCGAAAGCAACATAGCTGAGGTTGCAGCAAGCATATGCAATAGGAGAAACCGCTATACCTGCGCCCTGGCCTTCTGCAGCCATGCTGCACGGAAGCCGTCAGGCTTGCAATCTACATGGTCGGTGCCACGACTGGTACGCGATGGGGAGGATAATTGCCTCAAGCCATCCGACGCAGGTGTCCGTCAGCCATCATCGTAGGGAAGGCGATGGTGGCTGCAGCGAGGCTGAGATGACGCACTGATGCCCGTTGCGAGTGAGGAATACCAGTCCCAAAACGGATGCCTTGGCCATGGACGGCGCGGAAGTGTATCAACAGCAATGCAACTCGACAGCTGCAGCTCTGTCTGCTCGCCTTTTCGCACCGGCAAATGGTACACTGTGTGCGGGCGAGGCAAAGACGTGGTAAAGCTCAATAAGGTATGAGCTGCAGCGGGATCAGCAATTTTAGCACGTCGATAGATGCCTGCACACACGATACACCGGACATATGACCAGGACACGGACACGCTCTCTGGGGCTTCCCCACCGCCATCTGTTGCTGTGTTTCAAGACCATCGTCAGCAAGGATTATGACTTCGCAGTAGATGTTCGAACAAAGTGCCAAACGACCGAAAGACACCAATCGGGGCCTCGCTCGATTCGGCTTAGACACCCGGCAATACTAGCCACGGAATTGGCGTAGGGATTGGCTTCTTTCTACCTGGCCCGTAGGATCATCCGAAGGGCACGATAGACCTCCATCGACCCTTCGACCTCCAAGGGTGGTGTACCAACGGATTCCCCCCCCCAACACTGATCAATGGTGCCAGGTGGTGCAGTACGCGGCGATGGCACCGGTGCAGGCCCGTGAGCGGCGTACATGAGAGGGGCGCATGCGCAGGAACCCATCCATGATCCTCCCATTGTAGTCGTTAATGCCGCTGGTTCGATGTCTGGCCTGCTGTCGATGTCTCGCTGGCGGTGCTGAGCTGTGCCTCACTCACTGATCCATCCACTCACTCACTCACTCACTTACTTACTCACACACTTGCATGCAGGACTAGGGGAGGATCCCAGCCGAGCCTGACACATCCAGTGGGTGGGGAGGGGGAGGGTGTCGCCGAGAGCTGCACTCCACGATTCGCTAAGTAGGCACATGCCGCTGATCTCATATACAGAATGACGATGAAGCACAGATCAATTCTCCAGGCGTAAAAAAGCCCTGGCAAAAAGGCCGCTACCTTCGCGCTTGCGGGGTAGTCGAAGATTGGCATGGAGAAGTGCGAAAGCATCCCTGGAAAGCAAGAGGGTTAGGACGCGTTGCAGGAAAGGCTTACGCCTATTTCGTGGTGTGTGACTGAGGATAAAAAAACTACTGCTGCTTATTCGCTAGCAGCGGCCGTACTTCGCCAGGTCGCTTGTGCCGCGGCATAGGGTGCGCACCAGGGTGACGCAGGAACTCGTCGCTGCCCAGCGCATCCTGCTACTTGCTGTAGGCAAACGTCAGTAGTTGTAGCTGGTGTAGATGGGGCGATCCAGCAATGCAGAGGCTGCAGTCCTGGTGAAGGGGCTGACGGATGGCTTGCGCGGCGCCGGACGGAAACACAAAGCGTTTGTGGAGGTAGGCAGTCCGCTATAGGGGCCTGTAGTGGAGGTGCTGCTGCTGTTGCTATGTGTGGGACAAGGAAGTAGGCAAATTAAAGATAAAGGATTATTGTTACAGCAAGGCAGAAGGGAGAACCCCACCACAGTAATCCTTGCGCTCCTCTGCCCTACCCACCCATCTCACGGGCTCTCTTCACCCACAGGTTTGCGCGTGTACTCAGTGACCTGTCAAACCCCAGACAGACATGTGAGACGACGCGTTCGACCGACCTTTCGTGCACCACACATGGGGGGCTCGAGGTGCCAGGTCCAGCGCACACACGGATGCCACTCCTTGTCACGAGGCATGTTGAGATGCGCACGCGGCCGAGATGCTCCCGGACAGGTGGTAACAAACAACTGAGGATGATGATGATGATGATGATGGTGATGATGGTGATGATGATGATGGGTGGTGATGGGTGCTGCCCACGGCAAGACCCGGCTCACTCACGCATACCGCGGTCGCTGGCCATCCATTGGCAGGATCAGCGTCGAGGTTACTGTATGCTCTACAGCAGCTCTACTCGTGAGGTGTCTGTCTGGTGTATTTCCCCTCCCCCTCCACTCTACCTTGTCCTTAGCTGCGCCGGATCTTCCCTAACCCCCTCCATCCGGCTGTGGCTAGCCGAGTCTCTCTGTCCACTCACATTCCACGCCTTGCTCGGGTAACGATGGGTTTGTGCACCCAGCTAACCGGGCAGCACGACAGTCGACCGGCAGTAGTGCTATGGTCACCCCTTTGACAGCGGCGGGGGGTTTGCTGCAGCCCACGTTGATCCCAGCCGGTGTGTGCGACCTGCCCATCTATCCACCTGGTTACAGAAACAGGACCATGTAGGGCGATACAAGGCAGCTTCCTCCGGACCCCAAGGCCGTCCACCGGTGCGTTCGTTACAGTGGCCACACCGACAATGACGCGCGACTTCGACGACAGCGACCCGGGAATCACACAAAGGACGCGCACGTGAGGTGGACAAAGGACTAGCGGAGAAGAAGCAATTTGGCTTTCCTGCGGTACGCTACTGGGTCTCATGACCACCCCAGACTGCCATTGTCACTTCCTGCGTGATCATATAGCGGGACAACATGTGAATTTGATATACACCCCTTCTTGCCTCGCGCTGAGCAGAGAGCTCATTTCCACAGAGGCCAGCAAATAAGCTGACTCGCTAGAGCAGGAGACGTGGGCGCGGCAGAGCAGCACGGCTGCAACACGCCACTGCCACTGCCACTGCCACTGCCAGCTAGTGCTGCTGTTGCTGCCTCCGCCTAACGTATCCGACACCTATATCCCTCGTCCATTTTCAGCCATGGCGAGGCTAGCCCATCTTCACCAGCCTTTCCCGGTCGACGACTGTGTGACAACATGCATCTGTGAGTGAGAAGATCCGCCCGGTTATCCACTCTCTGCATGAGATAGCAGAATAAGCAATAAAGGCGCCGCGTTGTTATTTTTTCCCGCCTTGGACCCAGGGAAGAAGCAGTCATCTTAAAATGGCCTCCACCCTCCTTCTGGAGATGTTCTATGCGTCTGAGAGGGACAGGTGGCGCAGTGGTAATCGATAGTCTGTAAGGAACCACGTCGAGTCAGATCACCTTCTGATCTACTGCTTTATCCAGCGAACAGGCCGGTACGTGTGGTACCAGCACCGGCAGATCCTCCAGCTCATGGGATCATGACGGAATACCACCGTAAGTATGGCAAGGTTTCATGCTGGGTTGGGATTCGTGTCGCACCCATGGGCGACAAGGCCATGTTCCCTGTAGCATGGATGCCAGCCCTGTGTCTTCCAACCCTCCCAAAGCAGCGGTTTCCATGCAGACCTAAGCAAATCATAATGCAAATGTGGACACTGGAGCCCATGCCTGCGACGGCATGTTCCATGCTGCGTGAGGGAACATGCAAGGCTGTAGGTAGGTCAGCGCAACGGGAAACATCATTTACTTCTTCCGGTCTCCTTCCGTTGTTCCTGCTTCTCCTTCCCAAAGAGTGAATAGCTACCGGAATGGGTAATGTCCAGTGTGGATTGCAAGCGAAGGCATGGGCGGACGGACAATCACGCGCTATTCCGAGCACCAACGTGAGGTATATATCGTAAGCTACGTGGTATGGTGGGAGGAGTGCCCGAGGAGTGCCGCATGCATGCGTTTATGCATGTACGTGAATGGGTATGCAGCTGCGCGAAGCTTGTTCGCTTGCTGAGCAGAACGGCAATGACGAGTGGCAGTGGCAGTGGCAGTGACAGTAACAGCGACAGCGAGGTGAAATGGACATCCACACCTACCTATGCGGTTGGGTAGGTGAAGTCCGAAGCTGCAGCAAGCAGAGGGTAGGGTCAAAGACTGGAAGCGAAAGGCGCGGAGGGAGTTTTGCCGCGGAGGGTGACAAGAGCATTGCAGGGAAACGCGAGTCCGCCCAGTGCACGTTCTACACAATCGTCTATCGAGACAGGTACCTACCCTCCGCGCAGCGATCTCACATCGCTTGCCTCTTTCGGATTGGCGGCCAGGATTAGGAAGGGAAACAGCTTTCGTGGTGAGCTGAGATGATTGACAGGGACGTTACGCCTTGGTGATCGGCGAGCCTATGAGCGACGCTGCCATGCCGTAGACTTGAAACATGTGAAAAAGAATGATAATGAGAATGCGGTATGTGAGGGAAAGTGATGTGTCTGGGTGTTGGTCTGTCTGCTGGGTGCCAAGTCGGACATGGTCTGCTTCTCTTCCATCGACCGGAACTAAAGGGCTGGGTGCTTCTCTTCCGTTTCCCAAGGCTGCTGGCTACAAGACGATCGCACATGGGAGAAAATGCCACCGCAATGCTACCGCAACGCTGCGTGGTCGTCTGACCCATTTGGCCGTTGCGGTATACCACGTAGCGCATCCACTCCCTTTGGCTCCCCCCTCCCTCGTAGCCTAGGCGTGCGTTACCTTGACCAAGACTTCCGTGCATCTACCGTGGAAGGCAAGTGATGGGCCTCTGAAGATGGGCATGGAGTGGATTGTTCGCTACCTGACACTGAAACTGGCTCGTTGATTCGTGAGCTGAGGTACGCGTACTAACCCACGGCCTTGCTTCATGTGAATGCAGCACCAATAGATGTGTTTCTAGAAGCAATCCTTTGCAACTCAATGAGAAGATGACTCGTTAAGGGTGACGATTGACGGTATGATAGATTGTCGTTGGTCCGCTTTGTGGGGTATAAAGGGTCTTGTGATGCCGAGGTCCAGAGGTTGTGTTTTTCATCTTGAAGTGGAATCTTGCTTGGGCCAGTATATGATGGCATTACCTGCCGCAAGCACGCCGCTCAATTGTTGGATCACCAGCGGCTTGGTCGACACCATGATGAGTAGAATGTCATTTTGAGTGCCTGGACTGTGTGCCCATTGGGAAGCAAGACGTCGTGCTGAAAGTCCATATAGCCGAGTTGCTCACTGGTAAACACCTTCACGGCGAGAATCCGGACGAGGCGCCCTCCTATAACCATCAGATCTTTCGCTAGTTGCAGTCCCAGGTCGATTGCTCGCTCCCGGTGCTTGTCTGAAAGGCAGATTCATCGAGACTGGAGCCTGTTTGGGCACTGCTTCCTTACTGCTCGTTCTTGTGGGAAAGGAGGGTCTGCTGCTGCTGCTGCCGTTGGGAGAAGACATCTCGTCGCCTTTGAGAAGGGCTTTGGTGCTTGACGATAGGTTTGTGATCAGGTGCGATTTGCGATTGTGCCTCTCCATCATACTCACTGCCCACTGCTCTAGGTCGACGGGTGTACGTTTTGCAGCCTGTAAGAAGGGATCGCTGTCGAAGAGCTCCAGTGGTGTGGGTCGCTCACTGGGTTTCTTCATAAGGCACTTTTCGCAGAAGTCTTCCAGTATCTTGGGGAAAGCATCGCTCTTCGGCAGCCTCGGAGAATCTTCGAGGACAATTTGTTGCAACAAATCGAGAATGCCCTGCGGGCCACCTGCCTCCTCCTCTTCTTCGCCATCCTCTCCATTTTCTCGGCCCATACTGAATGGAAACTTGCCGATCGCAAGTTCCATAATCGTCAACCCTACACTCCAGACATCGCTTTTGACGGTGTATGCGCTCCCTTGGATTCTCTCGGGGGCCATGTATGTACCAGTACCGACAAAGGTGTCTGCAACACTGTTATCCAATTCTGAGGAGACGCCGAAATCGCAGAGCTTGATCTGACCTCGTGAGTTGACGAGGACGTTGCTCGGCTTGATATCACGATGCATGATCCTGTGGGCCCTGTACAGGTAGGTCAGTCCTCCCAGTACCGCTTCTGCGATTTTGCCGAGGACATCCACCCGGATTGGGCCAAAGTGTTTCGAAATCGAATCTAGAGAACTACAGGTTATATCAGTTTAGCAAGTGTCCAAACGACTGCGTGAAATGGCGTCCACATGGTTGTGGAACGACTTACCCGACATCCATGTATTCCATACACATCGTCACGTCCCCAGATTCATTCATGAAAGCACCATAGAAGCTGACGATGTAAGGACTGTTACACTCGTGCATGATCTGGAGCTCTCTAACGATTCTCTTCCTCACCTCCCTCTTTGCCTCGACATGTATGATCTTCCTCGCCATGACGACCTTGGTCGCAGCGTGTTGCACTTTGGAAACGGTGCCTCCATTACCTGCTCCAAGCTCTTTCAGAATTATGAGATCCTCACTCTTCAGATCGAGTCTGAACTCGACACCGATCTCAAGTGTGTCAGCGCGGTCCGAACTCTCGTTTCCCTTTGCCCCTGGAAGCTGTGCATCAGGTACTGAAGGGGCTGCAGGCTTTGGCGCTGCAGACAAGGCAAGGCCCTTTACATTGCGCCTCTTCATAGACTTCTGTTGGAAACTACTACCCTCCATGGCTGCGTAGGTACTGTGGTATGTGCCTGGCCTGTAGTGCTTGGTTGAGGATGTGCTGCAAGACTGGTGCCGGGCGGCCAAGGATTAGTAGAGTATGCGAAGGGCGCTGCCGGATAGAAACAAGTGGAGAGTCCTGATGGGTACGACTAATAACAACGACGACTCCTGTTATTTGCAGCCTCAGTCATGCGGCGTGCCTTAGATGGCGTCGGGTGTTGGTAGATGGGCCACGAGTACCGGCGGCTGGCCCACTGCAGGCTGAGCGAATCAGATCCAATGAAGAGAGCAGTCTGTCATGCCGCGCGTCTAATGAAGCCTGGGGTCAGGAGCAGCTGAGGTTGGGCAGCAAGTAGCAATCGAACCTGAGGCGATATGAAACGATCGTACACAGTTACACGGAATACCTGCAGATGTGAGGGTGGTGAAGAGATCAAAGAGATGAGTTGGCCGCAGATAGTGCCTCCTCCAACAGACCCTGCAGTATGCGGCGTTGGTGGGGTTCCAATTCAGTCAAGAATCGTGTCTAGATGGAATATAACCTGAGGCAGAAACCCACGGCGTGATGTTCGAGAACGGAGTCAGTCGCGCTGCCGCATTGTAGACTGTATTTTATTAGTGAACGTTGCCTTCGTCATGATTTCTACTGTCCATGGCGGCGTAGAGGACTACATTATAAGACACAAATTCCAGGAGTTGGGCAAGGGTCTCTCCTAGCTCCCGTTCTTATAAACAAAGACGAGCAAGTCTAAAGGCGCAGCACCTATGACGGAGTGGTTGTGTGATGGGACTACCCAGTTTTGCCTATGGATGCCTCGAACCAGAGCACCGCACGTTAATGCCGGAGAACGATCGCATCAATATAAAGAGTTCAGTGGCGTGCTGTAACCAAATCGCATCGATAACTTACTGTAGGCAGGTATCGTGAACAATCGTCCTGAGGCTCTCGCTTGGCATTGCCTTTATTGGCCTCAGGCAGCCAACCCCGAACTTCTCGTGCATGGTCCAAGCGCCAGTTCTTAATTGCTACCGACCAACACGACCGCGTGCGCGTAGGAATTGGCCCATTTCCTTTCATCAGCCAGGCTGCAGCGACGATAGCAAATTCCTTCTCTTGAGGCGCAGCTCCTGTCTCATCTGCCCCTTGGTTCTAAGTTCTTGGCATATCGGCTCACTACCGAGTTGCGCGCCTTTCATTGAGGTATAGCCTAGGGGTGGCCTGGGATCCGGAACATAACATGGCAGACCCCAACTTGTTCGATACGGACGTCGCAGTCGGCCAGAGCGACGAGGAAGAAGACTTTGATGAGGAAGGCGAACCTGCCCAGCGCCGCAAGAATAACAATGCAAATGGATTGGACGACTCGTCGGAAGAAGAGGATGAAGACGATGACGAGGAAGCACAGCGCCAAGTCCGTGAAGGCTTCATCGTTGATGAGGACGAAGATGACGACGAAGGCTTGGAAGCGCGCGCCGAGCGCAGGCGCTTGAAGAAGAAGCGCAGGCGTGAGGAGAGAGAGGAGGAAGAGATGCTGGACGAGGAAGATCTCGACCTCATTGGAGAGACGCTCCCTGACGAGCGTCGTCAAGACAAGGAGAGTAAGTTCAAGCGCTTAAAGCGCGGGCACCGCGAGGACAGGCAAACCAGCGAAGCACGGGGCGTGGAGGACATCTTTTCCGACGAAGAGGAGGGAGATGTCGGTGCCGGAAGAGGAAGGGGCGCGTTTGGATATGGTGATGAGATGGAGGACTTCATCGAGGAGGATGACTTCATGGACGGCGAGGCAGACAAGATGCGCGATGAGCTTGAAGTCCGCCGACCCGCACGCGGTGGTTATAGTGACTTGCAGCACATGAAGGACTCGGGTCTGGATGAAGCTGACATTGAGGACATGCGTGGCGCTTTCGGCGATGGGAATGAGTTCGAGTGGGCTCTCGACGTCGAACAGGCCCACGTCGATGAGCAGCAGGGTGACCCGGACAAACCTCTGGAACTGAAGGACGTCTTCGAGCCGTCACAGCTAGTCGAGAAGATGCTAACGGAGGAGGACAATGAGATCCGTCAAGAAGATGTGCCCGAGCGCTTCCAAATAGCGCGCAAGCCGTTCCCCAAATTGACTGATCTACCGGAGGACGAGCAGGCAGCTTTGGCACAAGAGGAAGCTAAATGGATCTCAAATTTGATGGCACCAAAAAAGCGAATTGCTTCGCATCTTCGACAGCCATATGAAGCCGCCGTTGCAAAGGTTCTTGAGCTGATGAACGTCGAAGATTATGAACCGCCCTTCATCTTCTCGCAGCGGAAGGACTATCTTATCCACACCACGCCTGGTCGAGAAGGTGAGCAGACTGCCGACAAACTCCTCTCACAGAGTGACCTGTGGGAGGTCTTCGAACATGATCTCAAGTTTCGTGCGTACGTGGAGAAGCGTTCAGCTATACAGCGCAGTATAGCAATTCTTAAAGAGGCAAATGGTGAAGACTGGAAGGACGTGGTCTTTGATGATATGATCCCATCAGCCGACACGCTGGAGGAACTTCAGGATATCCAGGACTACCTTAACTTCCAGTACTCGGCGCAATTGAAGGACGCCAAGGGTGCAGAAGCGGAGCAGAACGGCCATTTCAAGCGAGCTGGAGGTGCTACGAGTATGTGGGACAAGACTCGGTCTGGCCCTGCCTATCATGTGGTTCGTGCATTCGGCATCACTGCTGACGCTTTTGCTGTAAATGCGCAAAAGACTGGTCACCGAACATACACAGAGGATACTGATAAACGCCCTGACGATCTTGCCGACACCCTCATTCAAGAGCCGGAATTCAAAACTGGTCAAGACGTTCTGAAAGCGGCCAAGGCCATGTTTGTCGAGGAGTTGGTCATGAGCCCTCGCATGAGAAAGGTGCTGCGAGGGCGCTATTTTCAGGGAGTGGTCTTCGACGTCCACCGAACGGAGAAGGGGCTCAAAGTAATTGATGAAGAGCATCCTTGGTACGAGTTCAAGTATCTTCGCAACCAAGATATTCACGCATTCGTTGACAGGCCGGAACTGTTTCTTCGTATGCTGAAGGCTGAGCACGATGGACTGGTGGAAGTTAGGATCAGACTGCAGGGTGAGAGCAAACTACGGGAGGAGCTGCAACGGTCAATCGAGAGCGACAACTTCTCTGAAGTGGCAGATGCGTGGAATGTCTTCCGAAAGGAGGCATTGGAAGCCGCGCTGAAGAAACTGAACAAGATTATGACTAAATCTGTGAAAGAGAGCATCAAGAGCGAATGCGAGAGTCAGATCGCAAAGCTCTGCCGTGAAGCATACTCCACCAAGCTTGACCAAGCTCCGTTCAAGCCAAAAGGCATGATACTGGGTACATCACCGCGTGTGCTTGCGCTTACCAATGGCAGTGGAGCAAGAGACCATGCAATTTTCTGGGCCTACATTGAGGAGAACGGACGCTGCCTCGAGAACGGCAAGTTCGAAGACCTTCGCCTTGGCAACGCGGACAAATACGTCTCGCAGGGCAAAGATGTCGATGCCCTAGTTGAACTCGTCGACCGACGAAAGCCGGATGTAATTGCCGTTGGTGGCATGAGTGTGGAAACAAGAAAGCTATACAAGGACTTGCAAGACATTGTGGAAAAGCACGATCTGCGCGGGAATACTTACGAAGACGATGAAGATCGGGAGACATCTGATCCACTCGAGGTCATGATCGCCAACGATGAAGTTGCCAGGTTGTATCATGAAAGTGAGAGGGCAGCAATTGAGCACGCTGGACTTCCGAAATGGACACGCTATGCCATTGCCATGGCAAAATATCTTCAAAGCCCCATGAAGGAATACGCTGCTTTGGGCAGGGACATCACCTCTATCCGTTTCGACCCAAATCAGGGTCTCATACCTGAGGACAAGTTGATCAAGGTCTTGGAGATGGCAATGGTTGACATGGTCAACATGGTCGGCATCGAGATCAATGAAGCGATCAGTGATTCGTACACTGCAAGCCTGCTACCATATGTCTGTGGTTTAGGTGCCAGAAAGGCTGCGCAGCTCATCAAGGTTATCAACATGAACGGCGGTGAGGTTGGAAGCAGAGAAGAGCTCATTGGCGACATGGAGAGGAACATCAGGCCCGCACTAGGCCCGAAGGTCTGGACAAATTGTGCAAGCTTCCTGTATATCACATATGAAGAGGCAGAGCAAGGTGCAGACTACCTTGACAACACTCGTATCCATCCTGAGGATTACGATCTTGCCCGCAAGATTGCAGCCGACGCTCTAGAGCTCGACGAAGAAGATGTCAAAGGCATGGTTGACGAAGAGGGCCCAGCTGCAGTGCTTAGAAAGCTGGTCAAAGACGAAGCGACACACAAAGTCGAGGATTTGGTCCTTGAGGAATACGCAGAGCAGCTTGAGAAGAATTTTGGCCAGCGCAAGCGTGCAACTCTTGAGACCATCCGAGTCGAGCTTGGCAATCCCTATGAAGAGCTACGACGGCAATTCGAATACTTGCACGCGGATGACATCTTCACTATGCTGACAGGTGAGACTCGCGAGAGTCTCCAGGAGGGTATGATCGTACCTGTCGTCGTCAGACGGACCTTCGCCGATCACGTTGAGGTCAGGCTGGACTGTGGTATAGAAGGAGGCATCTCAGAGACTGAGTATCCTGAAGAGATGATCAGCAACCGCATGGAGGCTCGCGCAATGTGGAGTCCCCAGACCATAATCCGTGCCAAACTGACGTTCATCAACCGTAAGCAGTTGACTGCTCAACTGACGCTTAGAGACAACGAGTTGAGGACGCCATTCAAGCGGCAGTTTGGTCATGGGTTAGACGAGTGGGATTCCGAGCTTGAGGCCAGAGACAAGAAAGAGGCAAGGAAAGCAATGGCCAAGGCTGATGGCGGCAGAGCCCAGAGGGTTATCAAGCATCCCTTGTTCCGTCCTTTTAATGGCCAACAGGCTGAGCAGTTCCTGGCTTCTGCGGGCCGCGGTGATTGTGTCATCCGCCCAAGTTCAAAGGGGCTGGACCACCTCACAGTGACATGGAAGGTGCACGATGGTTTGTACCAGCACATTGACGTGCTGGAACTGGACAAGGAAAACGAGTTTTCCGTCGGCCGTACGCTGCGAATTGGAGGAAAGTACAACTACAGCGATCTGGACGAGTTGATCGTACTGCATGTACAAGCGATGGCAAAGAAAGTGGATGAAATGATGGGCGATGAGAAGTACCAACGCGGCTCGAAGACAGATACAGGTAAGCCTCCACATCTTTCACCCACTCGACCGCCTTACCCATGCTAACTCGATGCGTTTCTAGAACAATATCTGACCGTCTACACTGAGGCAAATCCCCGCCGCAGCATGTATGCCTTCTGCCTCAACTCACAGTATCCGGGCTACTTCTTCCTCTGCTTCAAGGCCGGGCAGAATGCGCCTCACGCGAACTGGCCCGTCAAGGTTATCCCTAACGCCTTTGAGCTGAGGAAGAATCCTTACCCCGATATGCGTGCACTGAAGAACGGCTTCAAGACGTTGATCAACCCGCAGGTCAATGGCGGTGCTACTAACGGCGCTGGCATGAATGGGAGAAAATAGAGAGCCACTGGATGTGCAAGATCATCAACGGCTCAGCTGATGGGAGAATAGGCATTTCTACTTGGGTGTCTAATACAAGGCATCTGGTCGTAAGAGTTGGGAGGAAGCAAACCTGATCTGATAGTCACGGCGCTGGCTTGTAATACTGTTCTGCATCGAGGAATTGTAAAAATACCATAAAATCTTAGGTAGGGTTTGGCATCGATAGGTCAAAATGCACATGTCGCCGCTTTTGTTGTTTGCAAGCATCCATTCCGGTCTTTTACAACGCTCACTGCCATTTACATCGACAGAAGACACATCACGCGTTGGAGAAAGTGTGGCAAAAAAAGGCATTGATGTGGCGCAGCTCGACAGGTCTAGGCAACAGCAGAGCGGGAGGCCTGGGTAATCCGCCATTTTGTTTTCTCACCTGTCAAAAAGACAACTGGCAGCTTCCTACCTATGCCTCGCGACCTGATTAAATCGTCCAGGCAGCCTTGAGAGAATAACATGCCATGTACAGACCCACCTAAAAGACTTCCGAATCTAGTCACCGCCATATCGTTGCCTAATGTGCGCTACGTCAGTCGCTCTCCGCCGCGTTCGTTTCATGCCTGGGCAAGGCATTCAATCACTCTCCCAGTCACGACTGCCAGGCATCACTCGTATTCACAAACAACATAGATTGATCAGAGACCAAGTCTCGGGGGGCGCAATGGTACAGTTCGACTGCTTCTCCAACCTTCTGGGGATTGCCTTGAGGTAATGCCGCTGTTTTCTGGGCCACCCGAGCGGCCTCGCCAAGCTGGTTATAGTGCAGGCCTCTGCGACCCGCCAAACACATGTGGTGGTTCTCTGCAAGGAACTCATCGCCATACGGGCCTCAGGACGTCAGGCAATGACTTTTCCGTGGCTCGGTCTCGGGCTTGGGATGCTGGTCGTGCTGAAGGGACTCTGAAAGCTGAGGCGAGCACCGTGACTGGTCCCTTAGGCTACGAACTATGGGATTCTGTGATGAGTCCCGTGGCATCGTTGCCAGGATGACACTCGTATACATGTGGCAGGACAGGGCAGGACAGGGCAGGGCAGAGCAGTGGAAGGCTCCTAGGGTGCAACAGGCGTTTGCTCTGCAATGATTCGTAGTCTGGCCGCCAGGTCTGTCTATAAGACACTTGCGGTTGTCCTGTCTTCTGCTGAGAGTCAACCGAGTCTTGTTCGTGTCCACCTCACCCACTACCGCCTCCTTCTATCAAAACGAATCGAGATAAAGATCCAGCGACGCAACAGAGTCGATAGAAATACAGCACTACTTCCACTTTTGACCAATATTGCGAAAGACGCAACGGATACGCGAACAGTCTTCTAGCCGCAACAATGTCATCCTTCAAGGCTTCCCAAAAGTCTGAACCCAGAGTCGTGGCGTTTACACCATATTGTGTTGGTGGAAAGAAGATGCTGCCATGTACAGCTTGTAGCGGCGGCTCTCGCCCGTAGGTCGCTTTATAGAAGCCTCAATGCGCCTTTGCTTCGTAACCAGCTAACGATTTTGATAGACCTTGTACCGTATGTCGTGGCGGGAAAATCCAGGTAGTCGATTGCGACTGCGATAATTGTAGGAGGGTGCGAGAAGCCTCTGCCCAACAAGCCCGTGATCGGTCGTCCGGACGCAGTTGAGAAAGGTTTTTGCGCTACATACCAAGCATTCTCCAGTAATGTCGCGGTATCCAGTGCTCGTAACGACTTCATGTGAAAAGGTCTTTTTCTATTAGGCGTTAAGAATGAGGTGATGGCCCCAAGGCCTAGGGCGTGCAGGAAGGCATGGATGGCATGGAGGATCAGGGGCGAATGTCGATCGTGGAGATACAACGCTTGGCTAGCATCTCCCACATGTATTACCTCTGTCCCAGCACAACCATATCTCTGACCCAGTCGCCGGAATCAGTGCTCTTGCTTGCCATTCCATACCATTCTCCATGCCAAAGGTCCTCGCAGCGAACCCTGCATCCAGAGGGACGGTTGATGAAGGTCGAGTGCTGAAAAGATAACATCACACCTTCCGGACTGGCTGGACGTAGGTGTGTATTTGATGGACATATTGCGATTCCGTCGATACGCTGCCGTGCCGTCGCTAACCCTCGACCTCTGAGAAGCTCGTTTACAAAAACCTTACTCTCTGCAGCAGCTCAAGTAATTAGATCGGCGTTCATTCGGCAACGATTTTGCCTTTTGCCATTGATGCACAACCCTGCGAAAGTTTCGAGGTCGTGCAGTAGAGCCGCCGCGTTCAAGCTGCTTTTCGGAAGAGGGGAGCCGTCACGTCCCTGATATTTAGAATTTAGTCACGTGGCATGCATCCGTATCATCTATTCTACCTTTGCAAATTGCCCAATTTGGTGTTGGGCAGTAGAAGGGTTACAGAAATTCCGCGAAGGGAGTAGCACTCGCCTGAAGTATCACGTTACTCTTGCCTGCTGTGTCGCAATCTCGAACAATTTCCAAGCTTAGCTACGTTGGCATACAGCTTTGAAGGAGCTGTCCTCTTTGCATATCGAGAGGTTGTCAATGACTCACAGAAATGGAAAATTCACGACCACAAGACGAGCATGTCATGAGTGATGGCCTTTTTCCCTTTTGCTACAAGACAACATTGCGACAAGTGTGAGGGTGTAGCTGGCGCTTCATTACATCTTCCGGCTTTTACTATGATCAGTCGCATGCTATGCAGTTTACACTTACTTCGGTGATGGGACCAACTTGCTGCCACCTTTTCGATCACAGGAAGCCGGAAACAAGTAGAGCGGTTGAAAGCTGATGCGCCGCCCAACAACACCATTGATCACTGAGCGATCATGATGTTGGGGCCTCTGCAACCTATGGATCGGTACAAGCCATGGTGGTATGTAACCATTACTGGCCAGGAGTTGTGTTCGGTTGGATGGGCAATTAGGTAGTCACTGCAGATTGCTTTATCTGTCTATCACCATCTTCACCGACATGTAGCAGCTGCGGTAGGCGGGAAGAGTAGCTCGGAGCAGCGGGAACAACATCGTGGCTTGTTAGCCATTTTCACAAGTACGCCTTGTTGTAGTGTATCTATTGGTGGCTGATTTCTGTGCGAGAAGGTAAAGTCGGCTGTTACAGGCACCCAGTCCGGTCCGGTGTAATGGGTTTTGAGTTTGGTATACGAGCCTAGGGTGGTATTGTGTCCAGATTGACCGACTCATGGAGCGAATTTGATTCCTCGACTCTTCAAAGCCAGGGTTTTCACGTTGAGGGTGACGAGTCCTAACTAGATAGTCGGCCAATTCAGGGAAATCCCTGAGAGATTTACTCTCTCCTAGGGGAACTATTGAAGCGTCCGCCTGATCTTGCATGCGGCCTCGCAAAAGAGCCTAGATGGCCGCGCTATTTGCTAATAAGCCATGGCTTTCCTTGCTATTGGCGCATGGAAAATCTGCGGACCTATATCATATTCCCAATAAGACTCCTTTTACGGCAGGGCGTTGTTCCTGTTTTGGTTCAAATGCGTGGAGCCTCACACATGAAACTGAGGCTCTGGATTGTGTACTTGGCGCATAATCTTCATGCATGCATGAGTTCTGGGCTATGGGCCAATGCCAAGCAGAAGGCTGGCCACAGCTTGGGAAGAAAGGCGTAAAATCGGCCGTCCAAGGCTCCATGCTCCGATGCAAATCCGCCTCTGATCACGCATGACGGAGCGCTCATTTTCGTGACGGAGCATTGCTTTGTCGATGGCGTACGGTCGAGAGTCCCAGACAGACATTAGTCAGTGATAACAGGATACAGAACGCGACGGACTGACGACGCCTGTCTCGCGTGAGCAGACGTCAACGCCGGACGATAACGGGACAATGCGCTTGTTCCTATCCGTCTGAGAGGTACTTTTCCTTTCCTTAAATTTGACCCATGTTCAAATGTTTACGTTTGAGCAACAGTAGGCTACAAGGGTTACGAACGTTGGTGCAGCATCGACAGGGGGACTGGCAAGGTCCTCTGTTCAGGGTACAGCGCTGGAGCCACGAGCAGAAGCAGCCACCGAAGCCCACTGTGCCCACAAACGTTTCGTTTTCACTCTTGATTCTTCACCTTTCTTGACGCCCCGACAAGCAGGTCCCAGACCAACCTATGCGGCTAACGCGCCATGCGTATCTGAGCCGGAAGACAAACGGGCATGATTTGTTCGAGCTGCTCGGCATCTGTGCTGACGAGGAAGTGGGTTCCTGCATTCGCATTGTTCCGCAAGGCCGCCCAGAAGGGACGAGGCCCTGGGTTTGTGCAGCAAACTCTCTCATCACTGATGCTCTACGTTATCGCCCAGCAGCGGACTAGTGATGATTGATTCCCCGACTTCTCATATCAGCCACGCTGGCCTGCGCAACGGCGATCGTCACTTGCCTTGCCCCGGTGAGAAACCCAAAACCTTAAGCTTCACAACGCCGCTGCCTACCCGTCTTCGCCTTCACAGCGATGCTGAAAACGGGCGCGAGCGTGGGTAAGGCCGCTTGGACTCCTATGCAGGCGGTCCATTTACGTCGCAGAGATGTAGCTAGCTGCTGCATTATGTACGGAATCGTTGGGTTGGGTAGGTCAGCTATTGTTCAGATGATCCAGGGCCTAGCTGGATTGGTTTTGCCTTGCCTTTCCTCATCTGGAACATGAGCCCATGACGGTCTTGCCCTTGCCCTTTCTCACGGAGGCGCGCAATGATGTGGGCTCACATGCCGATAGCTTGCCCCATGTTGCCCTGGCATAGAAAGGGTCTGAGAGTCCCTTGCTCCTCATCTCGCTACTCTCCTGTCCAAACCTCTCCATGTGGCTGTCCTGAGACATTTGCTGCTTGATTGCACAATGATCGACACTCTAGCCGAACTCTCTTCCCGTGCCTCTCCAACATATAGACGGCTGGACTTCGCTCTTCCTTTCTGCATACCTCTCGTCATTGCGGCTGCTTTATTTTCGCTTTCTATCAAATTTCCTCTTGCACAACGGACAACAACGTCTGAACGCATCATGGATCCACTCACTCCCTCGCAAATATTGTCATCAATGCTGGAGCCAATTACACCTCTAATCGTCGACGATGAGGAGACACAAGATGATGGTGAATGCCCTATCTGCCTGGAGACTTTCGCAGATGCCGTCCAAACACCATGCGGGCACATCTTTTGCGACAGGTGCATCCGCAAGGCTCTGAGCCTGTCTGATCAGTGCCCATTGTGCAAACACCGACTGCTGGACTCTCTCACGCAGCGGTTACAGAATCGTGAAGCGCGCGAATACGAGAAGAGCATCTTCTCCCTCCTGGCCAGTGCCATTGGCATGTTTCCTCTGCTTGGCCTCTTCTTTTCAATGCGCTGGATGCTGGCCGCCAACCCAGGCCAAGGTTTCGGCATAATCACCGACCATATCGACTTCACAGTCTTCAAAGGCACCATTGCCGTAGTGGCGGTCTTCTACATCATGACATTGGCCAAATGGATTGAGCGCCGTGGTATCACTAAGGAAGCTGACAGCACACGCATATGCACTACACTGGGCGTCATTACTGGGATTGTCGTCAAGGACGCTGGAGAGCGGGGGACAATGAGGCTTGCGGAAATGGAGATGGCCGGCTTGATGCTCATCATGATTATCTGGTTGTGGCGTCAAGGAAGCAGTAGCGACGATTCTGAAACGGGACCGTTGAAGCCCTCGTCCCATACTCTCTCGGCCAGGAGCCGTCTCGTACGGAATTGAGGTGCGGGTCCATCCAGCGACAGGGACCCCTTGTCGCGTTATTTACGAAGTGACGATCAAAAAGATGCATAATGAAACGATTTACGATCTCTACGAATCACGTCTTACATCTTTATCATAGACCTAAGTAGACAAACTGCGGATTGAATCCCGCAACCCCACATATCACCCTTTATCTACTGTTCATCGTACATTTCGGCTCGTATACCAGAGCTCGTCTCGATATGTACAGAGGTGTGCTTACAAGCGAAGCGTCATGGCGCGTCTCCAACCTATCGAAGTTGGTGTTTACACGCACCAATGTCATGATGTCAGTGATTCTGTGGGCACGCCTTACTATGGCGTGTGCGTGACGGCTTGGCATCCTCAAAACCTGTGGGAAGTATAGGCTATAATATTACTACACAGAGGCCCGATATCACGGTGCTATGCTTTGCGTAGCCGTTTAAGACTGACAAGAGAGATATACCCTGTCGTGCGTCGTAAGTCAGATCACCTCAGGGTGTGACAGAGTGTAACAAAGTACAGTACTACAGCGAGACGTATTCATGTAACAGTAGCTCTGCGTTCATCATCGAAAAAGGAAGAAAAATGGACCAGTTCACCCGTCCTACCGTTCCACATCCACCTCCCCTCTCCTCTCCCTCCCCTCCCTTCCCCACGTAGATCCATGTTCAGCCTCGTCCACAACGACAGCGACGATCTCTCAAACGAGCTGCCAGGCATGACACAACGCCTGCATTCTGCTTGGTGCGGCTGAGGAACGCGTAGAGTTTGGGCTGTTCACTAGTTCCCTCTAAATCTCCATCTTCATTGTGCACGACTAGCCACATTGCAAATCATGTACGGCACCAACACGCTCCTCCGCCAGAGACGGGAAAGACGTCCCCCCTCCCTCCCGAAATCCAATCTCTCTGCCAAAACGAGCGTGTAGAGATAAAATAGGTGTCAAATTAAGGTTTCTCCCGCACAGGCCCCCGTTGCTCTCCATAATGGGAAGCTCGTGGGATGTCCAGGTACCCAATCAAGGTAATGATAGGCTGTACATGCCTGCATGTCAATCCCTGTACATACGGAACTAGCAAAGGGGATGCGATGTTGGTAAGGCAAGCACCCAGCCGCACTGACTACTGATACTGGTGTACAAGCATCTCTCTCTCATGTAGCAGATAGAGCACGTCGGATCGGGGCCAGATCTCCGAAATAGAGCTGCCGATGATGTCCCTCGATCTGAGACTGATCTGTCCTGTCCGAGGCTTCTATCATGTGAGAGGAGTCTGGTACCCGGACCAGCATCCGCGCTAGCGACCGGTTGGCAAGCGTGTAGGATTGGAGGGGTTTGATCAGACTACTCTCTTTGTGTCACTGGACGACTAGATTGGCAAAATAGAGAGATGGAGAGATGGAGAAAGACGGGGAAATGAGGAGGGATCGAGTATACGCTAGGAGATTCAGATCCATTGGGAAAGGCCGCATATGGGATTGCTCGTCCTTGCATCCCTTGCATGCATCCGCACGTATGCGCATCTGCCTGCGTGATGGCACGACGGTTTGCAAGTACCCGTGCTACACTTACCACGTTTCACGTAGAGGGTAGACCGGGTTCGCAGCCAAGGGTGCAGCCCCGGCACGGCATATGCTTAGAAACCAGGATCCGAACTCCCAATGGCAATTTAAGAAGATTGGCTAAGGTCGCTCTTGTGGCTATCGTGACTTGGCAAATAACGTAGTGCGAAAAGCAAGAAAAGGTACAGTGAAACACGAAAATACTGGTATAGGATTTGCCAAGCTGTAGAACTGCGTATTCACATTAAACACATCAAACTCTTTTCTGCTCTTCGTATCGTCACCACTTCCGGGTCTTAGATCACTGCGGTCCGTGTAAGTCATTACCCACACCTATGCCTAGTGTCCTTCATGCAGAGCAGATATGTTGCTTGCTTAACCATGTTTTCCGCCTCCTCCAACGCCATCGCTAGAACGCTTTTAAAGTAGTCACGTAAAGTTTGTTTGTTTCAAGAAGGGATTGCAAGTGAAGAGCTTGTCCAAGAGTCGGATCTTATAGTAGACTCATGAGGGATTATGTTCAACCTTTGCACGCTTTGCTTCAACCTCTGAGCTGTCAGGTTCTTCTCCAAGCGAGCGCTTGGCGCCTGCCACTACTGTTGGAGGTGCTGACGAATCCAATAGAGGCTTTTCTGTAACCGTTGATGACAGCGGGACGTTCGCTGGAGCTTGTTGGGTCGCAGGAGCTTGTACGTTCGGACTTGATCCTGGTGCATGTGCCGCATCGCTCCTAACGCCAGCCGTCTGGGGGATAGCAGTGTAAACGGGCGGGGTTGTCATGCTGGCCACTGGTAGAGGGTGCGAGGCTCTACCCTGTTCCGCCACCACAGAGACAGGCGTGCCTTCATTTATCGCAGATTGGCCCTCATATCCTTGACTGACGGGAGCCGCAATGGTCTGGGGCACCGAGGGGAAAGTCTGTTGTTGAGGCACATTGCCAGTGGCCACTGTAGCATTGGCAGTAGTCTCTACTTGCTGCGGCTCGATCGAATGGGTCAACACTGGAGACGGTGCTGGTGCTGGTGCTGGCCTTGCATTTGCAGTTGTCAAGAGTGCGGCAAATTCTTCTGGTGATATCTGTTGCTGATCAGAAGCCGCTATGGTACTAGGGGCTGGTGCCGCAACCGTCTGACTACCACCTTGTGACAGCTGTTCGTAAGGGACCACAGGAGCAGTATTGAAAGATTGCCCACCAGTCTGGCTGTTTAACTGCGATTGGCTTTGAATAGCATTTGCTGTCGCAGAATTCAGTGTTTGCCCATGCGCAAACTGAGCGCTTTGTGGTGGAGGTGGTGCTTGGCGTTGCTCGACAGACTGAGCTCCCGTGACCAACGAAGGCGGATGAGTTGGCTGAGTTGGGTTGAATGATGTAGGAACAACACCAGCGCTCACTGCTGTTGATCCTGGCTGTGAGGCTGCGACTTCATTAGATGTCGCAGACGGCCCACTCGACGATTCGGGCTGCTGATGATGCTGCGGGTATGTCGTCGCTGTCGCGTTCATAGATTGTTGGTTCTGTTGAGGCCCGTTTGCAAGAGCTTGTCCGCCTGCAGATTCCTGTTGGCTTTGGTTCGCCATTTCAGCCCTGCTACCCTTGAATCTGGTAATGATCCCTTTCAGATCCGCAAATACGCGTCTTTCCTCATCATTATTCAGTTCGTTATCCTTAACTTCCTCGCCTTGATACACATTTGAGACGAAGTTTGTGCACTTCTTGAACAGCTCTTCGTGGAAAGAATATTGAGGCGTGTCATGAAACTTGCGCAAATAGACTGATCGGTAATCCATGATGGCGTTGACAACCATGTTGAAGACGCCGCCTGCGTCGCTCGGGTTGTTGTTCTGCTGTCCACTCGAAGCGTGGGAATGTTGGCCTTGTTGCATCTGCCCGGATAGTGGTCTAGGCTGCTGGCCGGGCGGCAGTTGAGACTGGTTTTGACCGGCTTGGGCACCGTTGTATGGCGAATAGTATCCACCGCCTGGTCGTTGCATTCCCGCCTGCATCTGCTGTTGCACACTCTGGTAATTTGTCTGCGAGCCATTGGGCGCTGAAGATTGTCCCTGCCGCATGAATTGGCCCGGTGGGTATTGATGTGGCATTTGCCCGTTCTGCATGACCGGTGGCCTCATGTCTTGTGCCGTCTCCCGCCTTTTTCGGTCTCTGTCAATTGCGAAAGAGTAATCAATCTTCCACAGCCTGCCCTTACCTTGCTTCCCTGCTTCCACAAATCTCTCACAGCTGATAAGATTGTGACGTACTGATGATTGCCACCCTGTAGTATTCGCCCTATATTTGTAGTATGGGTACCGCTTACAGATTTTGTCGTAAATTTCTTGCAGGTCCATGATGCCGGTGGGATGGTTTCGAAGTGCTTCATCGATGAGGATGATATATGTCTGCGTAGGTTTCTTCAACTCCTCTTCGGTATAGGCTGATTCAGGCTTCTGCGGTGAAGGACTCTTTACCGTACGGCGCGGCTTAGGCGACGGTTTGCGGGCGCTTTCAGAAGGCGCCGCGGAATCAGAAGGTCTTTTGCCCTGTGCAGCTGCAGGTACCATAGCGGCAGGATTGGATGGTCCAACCCCGGGCGAGTGGTCAGAAGCCTCAATACTATGAACCACGCCCGCAGGCACATCAACGCCAGACGTAGACACGGCCTGCGCGCCTGTCTGTCCAGCTACTGTAAGCTTCGCGATTCTTTCTTTTTCCTTGTTTTCTGCTCTGATAATGGCCAATAGCTCATCAAGCGGCGGCGGCTCTTCGCCTCGCTTCTCGTACTCCTTCCGCCTTCGCTTGATGAATCCTTCATCTCGCTTAGATATGAGACCATTCTTCGGTGGTCGTCCGGGTCCTTTACGCTTCTGAGGGAGCTCCTCTGGCTTCACACCTTCAAAGACGGAGCCGACTGGGATGTTTTCAGGAACTTGAGGTGGAGCTGCTGCTGGTGCTGCCACTGGCACCGGCATATCAGTCGATCCTTGCAGTGCCCTCGCAATCGCTTCATCTGACATGGTCCCAGGTGTCTCAGCTACAACAGGTTGCTTGATGGATTTTTGGGGGTGCTTTCCAGCTCTCTTCTCGTCAATTGGAGACTCCGGTGCCGCGGTGTCAGGCTGCTTTGGCTTGTCACTAGACCTGGGTGCAACCTTTGCCGGTTTGTCTTTGACGTGCTTGTTCAGCTTGAGTTTCAAGCTGGTTTTTTGCTTTTGCTCCTGGGTTGCCGACTGATCATCACCAACTGCCTCCGAAAGCTGACTGCTACCAGGCAGCTCACTCTCATCGTCAGCTTGAGATATGGTGCCTCGATCAACCGAATGATCTGGAAGCCTGAACCGAAACATGACCGTAGCGAATATGATCTCATCGTCGTTGGATAGTGCCACGGTTTCGCCACGATAATGTCTAGTGCCGCCAATGTAGACACCATTGCCTTTGACCTCAAGGTCCCATCTTTGTTCTTCGAAATTGAAATAGAGAAGTACATGTTCACGAGAAATCTTGCCCATGTCCTCAGGATTTTGGGGATGCACACCAATCCGAACGCATTCTGGCGGATCAGAGCTATTGTTGTACAACGGGCTACCCGTTGCGATGTCAACAGCGCTCATGTGAAGATTTGCGGGTGCCACAGATGTCGTAGACGACGACTTGGAGATGTTGGCAATGCGCCGCTTCCTCCTCTTCTTTTTGGACAACATTTCATCATCAGAGTCCGCGTCCACTCTCATGATTCCGCCAGTCTCGCTCAGGTTACTCGGCAAGCTCTTTGCCGGCCTGCCTTCAAGCGAGTGGCTTGATTTGGAAGAAGGGTCTGCATGGTCATCATCGCCACGCTGTGAAGGTTGACTCGGCTCTTGACGATACAGCTCCACAGCTTCCTGTGCTTTGCGAGCCCTTTTCTTCTCCTTCTGATATTGTTCCCATGCAGCCATATCTCGACCAAGTAACACCGATGTACTCTTCACGTAAAAGTCGCCGTCCGAAAACTTCAGCAGCGCATAGGCCTGCACTTGGTTAATCTCGTCCTGCGCTGCGCCGAACGTATTGCTAGTGGAGGCGGTTGGTGGCTGGTTATAGAACTCCTGTATTCCAGTGGGATCGAGATCCGGGAAAGGCATTGTATCTCCGTTCTTCCAATTCTGCTGCGCCTCAGGAACATCTACAAGTGAGTTATTGACACCTGCAAGGGCGAGCAGCCCATCAGGCTCAACGTCCTCCGTCTTCAAGTTAGGGACTTCAAATGTTCCACCGAGGTCGTTCTGCACTTCAACTCCGAAGGCATTGCTCACTTGCGACCCTGGTGCTAGATTGTTCGTTATATCGGCGGTGCTCATTATGGGCATGCCATCCTCGTGCGATAGCGCGCGCTCGTTGCTCATCATGGCCGTCAACCCGTTGCTCATTGGGTCGAAAGGAGAATCTCTGTAGTGCAAGCCACTCGGGGGAGCAGCAAATGCGGTTGTGGTGGCAGTCGCGCCGGCTGCACTGTCTTCCATCGTTCGTGATATATGCGGCCTATTCTCTTCATTGCTGAGGTCTGCGGACGTGGTGGGAGATCGAGAGCCTGCTTGCGACTCCAACAGGCTGGCGCAGGGGTGGAGACCGACGTGCAGCGAGTCGACGGCGCAGTTCACTCGTTGTCGCAAAGGTGTGTTTGCTAGCTTCGCCAACTTCGCATGTACACAGGCAGTATGCGAAGGGACAGTCTTCGCCCTGATGCAACGGCGCTGCTTGAGAAGTTGCTGTCGGTCTCCGCTGCCTTCTGCTTCTTCGCTACGGAAGTACGCGTCTGCACGTCAAAGTTAACTTAGCATAAAACTGCAAGGCTAGGGCGGTGAAGCCAAAGATTGAGAGGTGGGAAGGGTCCGAGCCTGAGCTGGCGAGCCAATAGAGCAGGCGCATCCGCCAAATCCGAAATTTTCCCGCTGATCGCCAGCAAAAAATTTATTTGCCTGATCAGCCTTACCTGAGAATAGGCCCGTCAACTTCTCGAATTGCCTCCGTGCACTAATGCCTTGTAGGATGGTGTAGCGGAGCATCTTCTGCAGACGTTGGGTACTGCCTGTGCCTGTGCGGCTTCTTCTCCATAATATCTGACGGAGGACTGACGGGAAGACTTTATATGTTGTTACAAGTAAAACATTCGCAAAGCCGTGAAACAGATACCCTATCGACCAGTAGGCAACAAGTCGATTGAAACGTAGCCTAACCCTCTTACGCACCCTAAGACTCCCTGTCTGGATTGACAATACTGAAGCTCCATTATGGCTCCCAAGTCAAAGCCACAGAAGAAGACAACAAAGTCCACTGTTGCTAGTGGCAGCAATGCCATCGAAAAGCAGCAGCAATTCTCACTCCAATGGCCTTCCTTCTCCACATTGATGCCAGCGAGTGATCTTGAGCTGGCACCTCTACTGCCGGACCAGATCTTGACCATATCCAATTTCTGGACGTTCAATCTCTGTAAGGAATACGTCAAGTTCCTTGCTGGATTGCCTCTAACTACAACACCGGGCAAACCTAAAAGGGGAGAAGCAGCGAGAGTAAATGATCGTTTCCAGCTTGACGACCCGGACTTCGCCGAGCGTCTATGGAGTGGGACTGCACTTAAAGAACTTATACTTGGTGTTGGTGCAGACGAGCAGCAGAGGCTGTGGGGTGGCAAGGTATTAGGGCTGAATAGCAACATCAGGATCTATCGCTATTCCCAAGGGCAATTTTTTGATCAGCACTGTAGGTCCTTTCGTGAGACTAGAGTTGAGAGTATAATTCATGTATTTTCTAACACTTGACCGACGCAGATGACGATGCGAACAATGTCACGTTCCTGGCTTCCAATTCGCAGTCTCCTATACCAGCCAGGACGACCTGGACACTACTTCTATATCTAACCTCACCTAAGACTGGCTGCAAGGGCGGCGAAACGGTCTTCTACCCAGATCCTACGTCAAGACGTGAGGCTGCGCCGCCGCCTATTGTAGCTGACCTGGAAGTTGGCATGGCGCTTCTGCATCGGCACGGTAATGACTGTTTGTTGCATGAAGGGCGCGAAGTGACACAGGGCGAGAAATGGGTCATCCGCTCTGATCTTTGTGTCAAACGTTAGGAAGCTTCCGAAAGACTTGAGCCGTTGATGTTCTTAGCCCACGCGAGTTGCTTTCACAAGGATTGGCAAAAGGCCACCGGTTGGCAAGCGATATTCGCGATGCCCGCAGACGCGCAAGTGGCTTGCAATAGCACCACTATGACTTGTAAAGCTGAAAACATCCTCCTTCGTGTAGTGCAGAAATACGTCGTCCAAGAACGCGTGCGTCCTCGCATCGTGCTCTTCGTGAGTCTCGCGGTGGTCAGCCTGCCACAATTTGTCATCTTCAGCGAAGCCATCCTCTATATCGTATTCAGGGAAAGATTTATGGATGACAGTTCGGCTTGAACGTTTGTCGCACGTGTGCTCGCCCATGACTTCTCTCAGTAGTTCCTTGATCTTTGGCTTGAAAGATCTTTCTGTCGGCAAATCAAGGCCAGCAAAAGTAATGTTACTAGTTTGGAGACATCTGTACATCGGGCTAACCACGTACGCTTGCGGTACCGGCATCAGTACCTTCTCTCCAAATTGCTGCCGGTAAAAGCGACTGGCTTCACGTGCCTGTCCTTGGCCTCTTTCCGTGAGATGTGCGTCTGCCCAGTAGAGTTCGCCATCGCCATCGAGTTTGCTCCAGTAGTCGTCCCAAGCCTTAGTGCCGTACTTGGCTTCGCCAACGTTGTGGTAACCTTCACCATGCCGGCCATGGTAGATCAGTTTGTACGATGCCCCAGAGGCCGCATTGGCGTTCAGATGGCGAAGATACGCAGAGAATCGCTGCCACTGGGTCTTGCTTGGGCTGTCCTGATCATCATCGTCAGATGGATAGGTACGGTTTATGAGGCCGAAGTTGTGCTTTGCCTTTGTCCACGGTCAGCATGCACGATTGCCTGAGTAGATCATGGTGTAGGTCGGCCACGAACATATTCATAGGTCTTGAAATCAGTGTCAGGCTCGCCCTGGGCGAAGATGCCCGTGACCGTCTCGTACCGAAACGTCTTTGCTGGGGCCGTGCTACCCATGCTCCCCCTCCTCACTTCGAAGTCACTGAAGAATGAGTGGGAAACGTAGAGACACAGGGATACGAATGAGCTAAACCTCGGTCATTCAAATGCGCCTCGTCGGGTTACTGTGAGCCTTACATCAAGTATACGAGCGTTCGAAAGTCAAAATTACCGAACCGATTTGGCATCACTCTCGGCACAAGCTGTAGCAGCGATAGAGGCTTCTTGCCAAGCGAGGTGGCTCGATCCAGAACACTGGTATGGCAAGAGAACGATTGTGGTTCTGGAACAGCAGAGTGAAGTACAATTCAGGATCAGTTGCCTGCCCTTCCTGGTATTGCCTCCGATGGTTGGTTGGTTGGTTGGTTGGTTGTGAGATGATTACTATTGTGGCGGTTCCTGAACATTGCGCAACGCCAGGGTTTAGCTGCTTGGAGCTAAGCCTGATTCGTAGCTCTAGGGCTTTCCGGACTGCAGACATCAGGGACAGACGTTGCGAGCGCCATTGGGAAGTGCGAGAAGTACCTGATATATTTGACATGATTGTGGATTGAGACTTGAATGGTGGATGGATGGAGGATAACGGGTGATTGGATGCCCACTTACTCTTTCCAGGGACAGCATTTTGCTGGACGACCGCGTGCCACACCCCCCAATGTCGAGGTTGTCTAGCGTTTCGTTTGACTCCATACTTGAGATTGAAACGTAGGCAGATCAGAATAGTGACCGGCATCAAGCGGACTGCCTGAACTGGATTGGACGGGATGATGCATCACAAGGGTCTGTGATGAGGTGATAGCAGATGTCTAGTCCGCCTTGGCGACAGATGTCATGCCCTTGGCTGGCAACAATATCTTACTTGATGAGGGCATTGTTCCTGGCTCCCGCCGGGTCTCGTAACCAGAATGCTGGTGATGAACGAGGCCCCCTACCTTTGGCCAACGTGTCGCCTGTGATGCCACTGCGTCTGTGATGTCCCCAAGGATGATGCAGCTAAGCGATGGGAACGCTGCGGTGAATGATGGGTACCCCGGTACGTGGTGACCACACGTAGCCTGTAGACACTCGCGGATCCAGCCAGTATCCGATCATGCCTCTTCCTCCCGTTCTCGCTATCTCGCTGTGTATGTGTGTGTCCCTGTCTCTATCTCTTTCACAATTACAAACACACATCTACACCTCATGTCACTCCTTGCGTCTCCCCACATACCTGACAGCAACGCTACGCATCTAAGCCACCAGCGAAAACAAGCATGTGACAAGACGGCCCAAAGACAAAGTAAAGACGCGCGAAGGACCAAGAAATGCGAATGCGAATGGCGATGGCAGTGTCAATGGCAATGTCAATGGCAATGGCAATGGCAATGGGAACGCGAGCGAGATAGAGTTTGCGGCCGGCTAAGGCAGCGTGCCGCTTCGGGGGTGGAGTTTCAGCGGACCTTCCGTCTTGGACTGGTCGGCCGCCGCTTGCCCTCCCCTGCTCAGCCGGGCAGCCATATTTCGTCCCCACGATCTGCAGTCTGCCTGCTGCGTTGCGGACGCCTATAGCCTGTACCGCCCTTGTCGCTCGCTACAGTAGTGCACACAGGTACTCTTTTCTGCACTAGATGCATGCTCGCAACCAGAGAGGACAAATCCAGCACTCCTTAAAGACACCTTTGTTTCTTCACAGCAGACCCTCTCCGTCGTAAGCGAGGTCGCAAACACCACCCGATCATTCCTGGTACTGGTGGTCTGAGAGCCGCTGGGGCTAGCGCATTGATGATACTACACCCGTCATTGTCCAAAATCGAAAGTTTCCTGGTGTGCCTGCTGCTCCACCCACGCATCAGACCGACGCCTGTACGCCCGCACACCCTCCACAAGCCATAGAACATCGTCACCAGCCCATGGAATGAAGGCGCACGCGAGATGGTTTCACATGCCTCATTCTCCAGCTCTGGTTTTGCGGTGACAGCCTACAGCTGGGCGCGCCAATGAGGCCCGCTTGCAAATCGACTCGTTCGGCAGCTGCGATTGGAAGCTGTAAGCGCCAGTGCAGCAGACGTGGATGATGGACGACGCTCGCTCCCAGCGACAGCGGTGGATGCAGGACAGCAGGCGGAGGAGAAGGTCGCCGACTCTGTATGACGAGTGGCTCAACGAGGCCAAACAGGAGGCGGCCTCACACGGTCAGGAACAGGAAAGGGCCCAGCACGTGCAGCAGCAGGGGCGCCGCGAGCAATCGCGCACACCCCCACCGCTGCCACGACGAACGAGCAGCAGTAACACGCCTGCTGCAAGGCATGACTACGGGCCAGGAACAAGCAAGCCTGGTTACTCGTCGGGTAGCACAATCCGCCCCGTACCACCCGACGATGCACCTACCGAGTCGGATGAAGAGTTGGCCGCCTCTGCAGATCGCGCATTAGGGAGATTGGATGAGCAGAAAACGCTCTCCTCAACGCCGTCTGCTGCTGCTGTTAACACCACTGCCGGCGACCACGCTTCTTCCTCTGCCGGCCCTTCCAGTCCTACTAGCAACAGTCGGACGCTGAGGCGCAACAGAGACTGGGGCATACAGATGAGTCCCGGCAGAGGCTCAAGACAGGAGCCCGACGCGGCGGTCCAAGGCATGCGTGCGCCATCGCACAGAGGCGGCATGATCCCTCGCCCTACCAGCAGGAACGACGCCCAGCCTGACACATCTCATCCCCCTCAGATTTCACCTCACTACACCGTCACAGACACACGCGATGTCTACAGCGCCAGGCGTCCGCGCACTAGAACACTCGATGAGCGGAGAACTAGGGACGTTTCTCCTGGTACACTCCTCTCCAAGCAGCGCCATCGGGTCGGAAGCGTGCATTCTCCTTCGAGCCCAGAGTATCAGGGCAGAGAGTATCTCGCATCCGTCCCTGCAAACATCTCACCACCGACCGCACCCTCCATCACTAGCCTTGGCTCGCCTGTCCAGATACCAGCCGACATCGCTGCAGGCGCCCGTAGCGTTTCACCTTCGTCATCACGCTCGACACAGACAGACTCTCTGGCGAACTCCCTACCGGCAGCTAGCGCAAGGCGTATCTTACACCTCATGAAAACCCTGCAGGGTAGAATGAGCGGCAACCTCTTCTTTCGTAGAGGACACACTGGCACTTGGGCTGCTAGCTATTGCTACATTCAGGAAGACGTGGGCAGCCTCATGTACGAGCCAAAAGGCGGAGACCGCAGTCATAAGACCTTGATTCCCGATCTCCGTGGATGCTTGATAGCCCTCGATATGGAGGGCGATGTCCCTTTCATTGAAGTGACCCTCCCTCACTCCACCCTAGAGATGCACCTGAAGCTCCAGAACCAGCCGGACTTTGATTCCTGGTATGCAGCATTGCTGTGCTGGAAGCCTCTGGATCCGAAAGGCAGCCACAACAACAAACCACACCTGCAACCATCCGCAATCGCCGTAGCACCCCCACCTCATGCAGACCCTCCGCCACGCGCTGCATCGGCACAGCAACGGGAACGTGCCGATAGCAGTCGCAGCAACCGACGTAGATCGATGATCAGCTCGCTCAAAGAAGCGCCTGTCATAAAGATTGGCAAAATGATATTCTGGGACCTTGCGCCGAGCTACGCTGCTCCTGATACTGGCAGTGGATACCTTGCGCACCTTGGGAATCCTTCAGCCGTGCGACCAGTGATGAGTAGGCTACAAAGTATGAGTTCATGGAGGTGGAGGAAGATATCTGGTCAGCTGCGCGAGAACGGCGAGTTGAAGCTGTATTCAGACGCCGACAACTCCTTGGTATCAGTGGTCCAACTGAGCCAACTGTCTCGATGCGCCATCCAGCGCCTTGACCCGAGCGTGCTGGAGAACGAGTTCTCCATTGCAGTTTACCCGCAATATACTAGTAGCCCAAATGCTGGCTCGGCTGTCCTGAGACCGATCTTCCTCAGCCTCGAGACCAGAGTGCTGTATGAGGTGTGGTTCGTCCTACTCCGAGCGTTCACTATTCCACAGCTCTATGGCCCGAGAATACCCAGCAGCCATGGACGCGAAGGAACTGCGGCATCACAGGATCTGCTTGCCGACACGATATCCGACATGTTTCGCATGGAGCGAAGCCTCCACATCAGAATCATCGAAGCCAAGATGCATCCTCCGGCTATACAGAGTGAATTCCCGCATACTGAGGCAGTTGGGGGCTACAAAGGGCGTTACAACAGTGAGAGTGTTCCTATCAGCCATCAGGGTCATCATGTCGAGATCCTCCTGGATGATGAGACAAGAGCAAGGACCATGGTGAAATACGAAGGGCTAAATCCACTCTGGGGCGAGAGCTTTGAATTCTCAGATTTGCCAGCAGTACTTTCGAGCGCATCTGTTGTCATCAAACGAAGGCGGGCTCCTGAAAGAGGAAATGTGAAGGGCGATCACGACGCTCGGCACAACCAGGAGGCGCATGGTTTCAGTGAAGACGCTTATAGCGGCTTTACACCCCAAACGTTCGACACGACATGTGGTAAGGTTGAAATCTACCTCGAAGAGCTCGAGGGCGCAAGGGAAGTCGAGAAATGGTGGCCTGCCGTCAACATGCACAATCAACGAATTGGCGAGATCTTGATCAAAGCTCGTGCTGAAGAAGGTGTCATCCTCATGTCGGGCGATTACAGGGAGCTGAGCGAGCTTCTTCATCGCTTCGGCAACAGCCTCACACTACAGATCGCTCAAATGATCCCGGGAGAACTGAAGCGGCTCAGCGACTACCTACTCAATATATTTCAAGTTTCGGGCAGGGCGAGTGAATGGCTAATGTCGTTGGTCGAAGAGGAGATCGATGGTCTACAAAAGGAGACACCGATGAGCCGTCTGCGGTATAGTCGTCGGATGGGATCCCACGACAACGTCAATGAAGTTGTGAGTGGCTCGCCACCGATTCATAGCTCTGACCGCGAGCTTCTCGTGAGAGACCTCAACAAGAATGCAGCGCTCGAAGCGAACCTACTATTTCGAGGCAACACATTGCTTACCAAATCGCTTGATAGCCATATGCGAAGGGTTGGCAAGGTTTATCTGGAAGACACCCTTGGCTCGAAGCTTCGAGAAATTAACGAAAAGGACCCTGACTGCGAGGTGGATCCAAATCGCGCAGGAAGCGCGTACGAGGTCGAGAGAAATTGGAAGCGCCTTCTAAACCTCACCCAGCAAGTCTGGAATGCAATCTCAGCGAGTCGTCATAAATGCCCTATCGAGCTGAGAATGATCTTCAGGCATATTAAGGCATGTGCCGAAGACAAATACGGTGACTTCTTACGTACAGTGAGCTACTCAAGCGTCAGTGGTTTCTTATTCCTGCGGTTCTATTGCCCTGCTGTGCTTAACCCTGGCATCTTTGGGTTAGTGAAAGATGCCATCAAGCCCCGAGCACGTCGAACATTCACCCTGGTTGCGAAGTCGTTGCAAACTCTTGCAAACATGGCATCTTTCGGCAACAAAGAGCCTTGGATGGAGCAAATGAACACATTCCTGGTAAGCCACAGGGATGCATTCAAGCATTTCATCGACGACGTCTGCTATGTCCCTACCCCAGTGGTGCCAAATGCTACCTTCAGCAGCTCGACAGGTTCTTCTCCCACATATCCACCAGGTGTACACGGCAGTCTACCTCCAGGTTTCATCAGCGCCGAGACCCACCATAGCTATACAACCCCAATGACCATCATGCATAGGCTGCCTCCGACCAGCAGAGAGGGCTTCCCAAGCCTGCCTTACTTAATCGACCAGGCCAGAGCTTTTGCTGACCTAATCCAGCTTTGGCTCGAATCAACCGCTCACGCGCCGCAAGACGGCTCAAGCACTATCAGTCTGGCTGCATCGATAAAGCAAGAAGATGGCGACCTGCTGATATTCCACGAGATCTGTACCAGTTTGCACGCCAGGACACAGGAGGCTCTCAATCGTGCAGAGCGGGCTGAGCGTCCGAACAGTGCGTACAGTTTCAAATGGGAAGAGCTCATCGATCAGCTGCAGGACAACCACGATGAGAGCGCAGACGAACTGCTCCGTGGGAGCGCGCTAGCCAACGGCAAGGAACGCGTGGCTAGCGATGCCACACTCCAGCCTCCTATCTTTCAATCGAACTTGACAGCACGCATAGCGGCAGCCCACTTGCGCGACAGCGATGAGGACGCGGAAGGTGATGACTTTGCGACCATTCAAAAGATCCAAGAGTCCATCGCTTCGGCCTCTGCACATGGTTCTTTTGACAGACCTGTACCAGCCGAACGTCGACCTTCAGCCTTCGCACAATCTCTTCGCAATGCAAAGCGTCAGAGCATGCAGCAGGCAAGCCGCGTCCGTGGGGACGACCTGGAATCCCCGAGTCAATCTGGTACCAGTGCAAGTGCAAGTGCTGTCAGTAGCGCTGTAAGCAGCGACAACGAGGCGACAGCTCTGCCGAGCTACGAGCGCCATCGCCAGCACACACCTACTCTAGAGATGAATTTCCAGGATACCAGATGGCTTCATCACCACCACCACCATTCAAAGGCGACACCTGACAAAGACAAGGAAAAGCACAAGCGCGTCAATAAACTGGTGCCTGCTCTACGGAGGAAAAGGGACCGCGAGCGTGAGCGTGAGCGTGAACGCGCGGCTACACCTGGTGGGTACGAGGGATAGGCAAACCCTTTGACACACGCATACGACTTACGCTGTTATGATTATGTTTTTGTATCCGTCTTTCAATCCTCTCTTAAAGTCGTGTTGTTCGTTTAAGCGATTGCGTATTTCTTTTTCCTTGCGTACAAGATCACATATCATACACGTGTCCAACATCAGCGAGCATGGCACTCTCCTCTTCCTTCTCCCTATAGATAGAGGAAGCGCAAGCCGCACACAGTTGACGCGACAGAATCAGGCGGTTATTTTGCAGCCCGTATGTAACACACGGCATCAGGCATTGAATGTGACCAACGCGTCCGTTCTGCACCAAATAGAATCAAAGTGCACATACACCCTTCACACGTTCCTCTACGTTGACGCCTTGCCATTCGAGATTATGTGACCTTGGTCACAGGTGCACTGTTGCTATTGAAACATAAAGCCGCCCAGACAATGTTGGTTCGGTCAAGATTTCAGATCCGTCGCCGTCAGTGCTGTGTTTGTAATGCTACTAGGGCGGCTTTGGTAATGTCTCCAACGTGTCATCGTATGTATCGAAAGATCCTCTAAATAGTTCCGATCCACAAGGCAGCAAAAACCCGGGGGAGGTTCATCTCGATGGTGCACACGGCTGTTCGACGATTGTTGCTCTCCAATGGAATTGCAATGCCATTGCTTTGTCTTTCCAGGCTTTGAAAGGAAATGTCAAAGCAGAGCCAGATTGTCCAAATGCCAACGAACGGACACGAACGTAATCATGACTCCGCATGAGAGACGTCTAGACTACGGCGATCGTCGTACATTGTGCTACATTGCTTTCGGACTCCTCTCCTTGGGACGAAAGGACTATGCTGCTGTAAGCTGCAGTAGCGCGCTCGACACTACCAGACCTACATACAGTACATACAATCCCTCTGGGCATTCTGTCGACTTTGGTATAACATGCAACATTGAGTGATGCTAACGGTACAGTAGCGCTGCAGCTCTAGAAGACCGACAACCTTGGCACCTAGGAGGCACATATTCTTGATTCCGCCGGCCATCTTGTCTCCTGGCACAGCAGTCTACCCTGGAGGGAGATCATTGAGGTGGGAATCCTACGCTAACCCAAGCAGTCGCGCCGGATCTAGACCTTTTTCTTATTCGCCCGCTCGTTGTTTTGCGAGTTGAAGGCTCCAGAAGCAAGTCACGCCCGTCGTCCCGTTTGGGGCAGGCGCGCCCGGCGCGACCTTGTTCGTGTCGGGTACCTGACTGACTTGTGGTGGCTTGTTCCCTGCACAGCCTGCCAAGCCCCAAATACTTGACCTTTTTTAATTAGGCCCATCCTTTAAGATGAAAGGAGGCAGAGAGGATGGGAGGGTGGGTAGAAGAGAGCTGAAACGTCCCTCGTGGACGATGCATGAGCCTCCACCACTGTTACGCGTGCACGAGGTGACTTGGCCCGAGGCATGCTAGGCCCGTGTCACCAGGTGAGTTTCGTCGAGTAATGGTTTCGTTTGTTTCCGGTGCTTGGGACATGTTGGTCGTGCTGTAGGTATCTGCTCTCGGCCTTGTTGGATCTTGAGTATATAAATACTTTGCTCTATAAAGCGTCAGATGGTAGGTCTTGTATAGCGGCATTGTGCTCCAACATTTCCTTATAAAACTCTACAGGCTCAGTGTCCACAAAGAAGACAAATTTTACACCAGACGAGCAGAAAGGTTCCAGTACACAATGACCAAAGCACTCTCCCTCCTCCTCTCTTCCTCCCTCGCATGCTCCCCAGCAGCAGCGTGGTGGAAACCCACTGCAGGCACGACCTGGCAAATCATCCTGTCACAGCCCTACGCGGCGCCGTATCCCTCTGACCGGCTGGCACTGGATGGCGACCTCTTCGACAATGACGCCGCCGTCTGGGCCGACATTAAGGCCGCCGGCCACAAGACCATCTGCTACTTCTCCGCTGGTTCGTATGAGGAGTGGCGCGACGATGCAGATCAATTCCCTGCGGCGGACCTAGGGGACAACCTTGACGACTGGCCAGGCGAGAGATGGGTCAATACCCGCTCGACCAAGATCAGGGACATTATGAAGAAGAGGCTGGATCTTGCTGTCAAGGTCGGGTGTGATGCTGTTGATCCTGGTGAGTTGAGAACGGCCCCTGTGTTTTCCACCCTTCCCCTCCTGAAAGACCGCTTCCACGCAACCTGACTCGAGCAAGCGGTGTGCTTCGATATCATATCCATTGACTAACAATGAACAAAGACAACGTGGATGCCTACAACAACGGCGGCGGTGGCTTCGACCTGACCCAGGCCGACGCAATCGACTACGTCAAGTTCCTCGCCACCGAGGGGCACAAACGCGGACTAGCCGTCGGTCTGAAGAACGCTGGCGAGATCATCTCCAGCGTGATCAGCAGCGTCGACTTCCAGGTCAACGAGCAGTGCCTCGAGTTCACCGAGTGCCCGACGTTCAAGCCCTTCATCGATGCAAACAAGCCCGTGTTTGAGATCGAGTACAAGAAGGGCACGCCGTCACAGACTGCAGTAGACAGGATCTGCAAGGACAAGACGAGGAAGGGTTTCTCAACGCTGATCAAGCATTTGGACCTAGGGTCGTGGTACATTGCTTGTCCTTAGGAGTAGAGGTAGACAATGCAATGTGAAGTAAAGAACGAAACGCATCCGTTTTGCTACATGCTTTCAATGCTTTCATACGTTACATGTCATTTCACGTATGCCATGCACATTTATGATCCTCTCGTGCATATATGCAAAACAGCCACCAATGCAGCTCAAGCTCCTCATGCAGAAGTGTTGGGCTGCACACCCTTGTTGGCAACTCTGGTAACATATGTTCTATCACCCAAGAGATCTGCCCTAGCAAAAGCAGCAGTCAACACACTGGCGTATGACCAGGTGAGGTCTGCCGCGCCCTGAGGCGCACCCGTGTTGCGATTGAACTCCTCGGCCAGGTGCCCATTGGCAGGTGTCTCGAACTTTGACCGACGCAGGAACGCATCGCCCCAGCCTTCCAAGCTGGCAATCGCTGTACCGAAGGGGAAGATACCGCGTAAGGACTTCTTGCTGTAAGTCTGTCCTGCTTGGAGCTTGGCAGCGGGTGCAAAGTAGTCAAAGAATGGCTTTGATGTGTCAGTGACAGTGATGCTACCAGCCTTTTTGTACTCGGAGGCGGCGCTGTACATCAGCTGGCCCAGAGCGTTGGTGGCGAGGTACCACGGGTTACCACCATTCTCTTGCGTGTCAGTGCCGTTGTAGACGTCTTCTGGGTATCTGCCAATGGGAATACCGAGAGTGCGGCCACTGGAGTCCTTTGTAGTGTTGGCAACACCATAGATTGGAATGAACGAAGTGGCGATTCTCAGGGCAGATGATAGAACCTGATCGTTGGTGTAGCTGTACACGCCGTCGTTGTTGTAGCCATGGATGACGCCCAAGACAACAGCAACGTCAAGGTAGCTCGACTTGTCACGAAGGACTGGGCCGTACTCGTAGAGCAGGGTCTTTCTATTTGGGTCCCAGAACTGAGGAAGCGTGGCAGTAAGGGCTGCTGCTGCAGACTTAAGGGTTGAAGAAGTTGTGGCATCCCCCATCTTGGTGGCGAAGTCTGCACCAATCAAAAGAGCTTTCCGCTGGACCATGCGAGTATAGAAGTGATCACTGGGTTCCTCCTCCCACAGGTCAAACGAGGCGTAGGTCCAGTTGCTGGCGACAAAGAGCAGGTCGCGTTGAACAGGGGCCGTAGCTTGGTTCCAGATCTTCGTCTTGACCGTGTTGAGGCTACCGCCTGCCGCAAGATAGTCGTTGGCGAACTCTATTAAGGTAATAGCAGCAGTAGCTGGTCCATCGTTCTGAGGGCTAGTAAACGTCAGTCTAGTCTTACAGCATCTCAGTCGTCGATCTGAACCACTTACCGACCCCATGGTCCTGTAAAGATAGTCTGGTTGAGATAGAACTGCCCAGTCCATTAGTCGGTGTCACTCATGTTTACCCTCGCTTCGAAATACCTTTGGCTCTCCAAGGCCAGTCTGCAGGTTAGGATCATTCTGCTCAATGTATCTTGCGCCTGCGTAACCGAACAGGATCTGCTCGTACTGTGATTTTGCGCTTTTCTTCGTAGCAGCTGCATAGAGCTTCTGAGTAACATCATGCGTCAACGACGTATCTCGGACCCAGGTGTAGGTGTAGTCAGGCAGCAAGTTGTCCGGGAAGAGGGGACCACTTCTCGCAGCAACGACACTGCCGTTTACACTTCCAGGGATATCGGGATTGATGTTCAAGAACATGCGAGTGAAGGAGATATCGGCCTCCGAGCCCTTGGCGCCAACAGCCAACCACTTCGTGATATCTGAGCCGAATCCGATGGGAGTCGCGTAAGGCTTGGGGGGAGTTGGTAGAGTAGGTTCAGGGGCACCGCTGGCTTCGATTGGCAGGCCTAAAACCTCAGAGTATGTCTCTCCAATATCGACAGCCTGGAAAGTGATGTTCAACAGCGTGTCAACTCCGTCGATGTACGCTCCCGTGTTGCGGGCCCCCCAGAGTTCAATCTGGCCCGGGACTGCGTCTGCTTGGTAGCCAAGGCTCAGTGTTGTCAATGGAGTGGAGACATTCTGCTTGTTCGTGTAGTAGACGGTCACAACCTTGTTGTAGCACAAGTTGGCAACATAGGCTGAAATGTTGAACACGCCACCACAGTAGGAGTAAGCCTTAACCGAAACGTTTGTACCAGCTGGAGGGGGTGAGGTGCGAAGGTTCTGGACGACACAGTCTTGGGCCTGTATGGATGTGACGAGGGCTGCGAGGCCGGCAACAAGGTTTATTCTGAGGCCCTTCATCGTGAGCAAACCGAATGGGAGAGCTTGAAAGACGAAACGAAATGATAGATGAGATGGCGAGCAAGGGGAGAGGCACTTCTCAAACGCAAACACTCCCTACCTCACACCGAATGATGCATACTACTGGAGCGTGGACTCAGTCGCCATCTTATACCATGCCTCGCCTGAAACCATTCCACATCGTCTTCATATGCAATACCCACGATAATGACCCAGCGGCGGTTTTGTCGGCGTTGTATCTCGCAGTGATGGTTGGTAGTATGCAGTGCATATTGCCATTTACGCCATGATCTCCAGGATTACTCCTGCCTCGTAGTGTAAAGGAGGCCTCTTGATTGGCCAGAGAAGCATCGTCGTGATCGCTTCAGGACTTCTGAGATGGCACAATTCTGTTTAGCGAGGGGAGACTGCCGGATAGCCGACGTGTTCTCTTGCATGTTTAGAATCACATGTTCCTGCATAGAATCGATAGTGCAGAAAAGCGTAGCATAGGATGGAGGTGACATCTCTGTGGAGTGAGATTGTGGGGATACAAGCCCTTGTTTGCGGAGGTGAAGATGAGGGGTTCTGAGCTTCAATCCGGGCTAGGCAAGCTTTTATTTGAAGCCACAAGGTATGATTTTGAGGCATTTTATGATGTTTGACATCTGGAAACTTGAGGAAGCCGAGAGATCGCAAGGTATGGTAAAGCACCACTACGTATGTTGGAGTTCAAAACAGGTCCACTCAACTTTACGCACGTAATCTACTTGGAAAACGATGTTATCACTCATGACTTCAGTGCCACTAAGTGCAGAATGGAAGCTTCCCGCGCTAGTCAGGAACTCGAAGCTTCACCATCTTGTTTGTTCTGCGCTAATCATGTAGTCTGGACGTTTTCTCGTCTATGCTCTTGCGGAGAGTTGCACATCAAATGCTGTCCTTTCTAGACCCAATATAGATTGCTGAGCAATCCATGTCCTTAATGAACGTCCTACACCCACGCCATATTGTAGATGGGGGTACATCCTCTTCGAGCTTCTCGTCCGACTTGGTTCGCGTGGCCAATTTCATCACCAGATTTGCCCAAGATCGTGCTAGGGTGTAATCGGTATCAAGCTAAGACATCATAGCGTGTCGCGTCTAAGAAGACTTGATGCAAGCCCAAGCGCCTGCGTTACATGCTGTTGTCACTATAGACTGCCTCGACGTTGCCGCCATCTTCTCGAAGCGATCATGCACTGTCAGCCCTTCCAGCCTCTTCCTCAATCCTGGTTAAAAGTCCCTTCCCAAACCTGGTCACCTGCTCGTAAGCGATATCAAACCCATTTCTCCCACCATAATATGGATCGTCAACCTCCTCCCTCTTGCCCTTACCCCCAAACTCCCCGTACAAATGGATTCTCCTCTGGGCCTCATCGCCCTCTTCTTGTGATAGAAGCCCCTTGCTCACAGCCCTTCTTGCCATGTCTCTCAGATTGAACACATTGTTCTCATCCATGCCCAACAGGAAGTCATACTCTTTGAAGTCTTCTGGTACACGCACTTTGCGCGCGAAGTGGTCGTAGTCCTTGATTTTGTGCTGCGTGAGGACCGACATAGTGCGTGGGTCTGGAGGGTCACCAGAGTGGTAGGCACCGGTGCCGCAGGAGTCCACTTCTTTGATCAGAGGGTGTGCGGCCGTAGAGGAGTTGAAGTGGGTCAGGTTGCGGAAGGTCCCTTCAGCCATGGGTGAGCGGCAGATGTTGCCTAGGCAGACGAAGAGGACCGAGTACTGCTTCTTAGGCACAGTCGTCGCGCTGCTAGAGGTTGTAGAGGGGTCACCCGTCGTTTCTGTAGATGGTGCCATGAAGTCGCGGTATGGATTTGGCGTGTGCGGTGTGCAGCGTGCGGATGTCCAGATAGACTGTTTATGCCAGTTGATCTTGGAGCAATTCTTTGAAACTGAGGAAGAAAGATTTGCCAATTTGACGAAGAAACATTTTGCATTGAATTCAACCTCACCACGCTAATGTGAGGGTCTATCTTATCGCACAGTCGGCCAATCCTACTTACCCCAAGTACCTACGACTGCGTCAGGTGTCTCGCATTACTTGCAGAAATTAAACTCTGCACAAAAACATGCTCAGTACATCACCTTGGACTGGATCAACGCGGCTTCTTTTAGGTGTTTCCAAAACTACAAGCAGCTTGGACGTAGAGTTGCAAAAGGCATGCGCAATGGCCTTGCACTCGTTGCCATGCTGTTTCTATTTGTAGCATCAAACATGACGTACGCCAGGCGAGAGGCTCATCCCGAGAGCCGAATGCCGTTGGCCGAAACGAAGGCCCTGAAACTGCTGATCTTTTGCCCTTCCGGGCTGTCGTACTAGCGTTGAAACGGAGACTGCGCCCATCAAGCACACGAGGCAGCTGTATGTGTTGTGACAGTATCGAGCAGGACACAGGCTGGAGCTGTTTTGCAAGCAACCAATTCTACTACTGGATAATGCAAAGTGAGGAGATAGTAACAGGTTTGAGAAGGGACAGTGAGACATACATACGGCTGCTGGCAGATGGGATGATCATCAGACAGCCAAAGGCGTTCGACGTTGCGCGTATCAGGCGAGGCGTTCTGCGGCTGTGTTTTTGCCATGCTTCTCGAGCCAGCGAAGCATCCTTCTCTGAGTCCTCGAACCGTAATCTTAATTAGAAAGTCTACCCAACACAATCGACTGCTTTCACTGTGCCGTACATTCCCCTGCTTATATTTTGTCCATCGCTTTACTTCACCCTCGTGTGCAACTCCACTTACACCGAAACCGCCGTTGCTGTGACGCCAGCCGCGGTCGAAGATCCACAAACAAAGCTCCCCACCGGACTTTGAGATTCTTTCGCTACAACATACAACTCCAATCGCTTGGGATTCTGCAGCTATCAGCATTTGAACAGTATAGAAAGGGCGATTGGAACGCTTCAAGAGAAGGCGCGGTAGGAAGGTGCACGTCACAATGAGTTACAACCCTCTAGGCGGTAGGTCTGCCCTGCCTTCGTTGTCCCGCATTCCATATCCTGCCACAGGTGTAGGATGTGCAAAGACATCTTGACATTTCCCGTCGAGCGCTCGCGATGCTATTTGGTATGTTGGAGATGATACATTGAGCTAATATACATCTCCAGGTGCCTATGGCCACAGCCAACAGCATCTCGATGAGGAGGATCACTACAACGCCCAAGCAAACCCATTCATGGATCCTGACAGGCGTTCGCCTGACCGGCAGCCATTACAGCCAGGCTATCAGCTCGACGACCGTCCCTACCATGAACCGCTCGAGATACCAGTGGGCCCAAACCTTGGCGCCTCCAGTGACAGGCTCCAGGCGCAGCCAACTTATTCAGTAGAGAATATGCCGGGCACATTCGGTCATAATGAGGAATACGATGATGCACACAGATACACACCCAACCCATTTCAGCAAGCCACGCACCAACATACAGGACAGTACAGTCTCAGCCCTGTGTATGAGCCGCAGGCAGGAGCATATCTAGACCCACGCGCGCAGTATCATGACCACACGCCTGCTCCCTCATACCACGATCAAACCCCCACACCTAGCCAGCAGCCAACGCACTACTGGCAGGATGAGCAAGATACAAGGCCGATGTTGCAGCCTGGCGGTTCATATGGACCTGACCCGCATGAGACACCCGAGCAAGTAGATGCTATGGATCCGGACATTGAAGCTGGGTATCAGGATCCTCCTCCGCCGCCTGCCAACGCCGCGATAAGACGATGGAAGACCGTGAAGGAGGTGCAGCTTTTCAATGGCAATCTCGTCCTTGATTGTCCAGTACCACCTCGACTATTGAACCAGATACAGCATGCTCAGCCCCCTGAGCGTGACGAGTTCACACATATGCGATACAGTGCGGCGACTTGCGATCCCAGCGAGTTTTATGACAAGCATTTCACTCTGAGGCAACGGCTATTCGCGAAGCCCAGGCACACTGAACTGTTTATCGTCATCACGATGTACAACGAGGAAGACGAGCTTTTTGCACGGACGCTGATCGGTGTGATCAAGAATATCGAGTATATGAACAGCCGTACCAGCAGCAAGACATGGGGTAAAGAGGCGTGGAAGAAGATCGTCGTATGTGTGGTCAGCGACGGCCGTGCGAAGATCAATCCAAGAACAAGAGCTGTGCTGGCTGGTTTGGGAGTTTATCAAGATGGCATTGCTAAGCAGCAAGTCAACGGTGAAGACGTGACAGCTCACATCTACGAGTATACCACACAGATGACCTGCGACATTAAGAAAGGTGTCGTCCAAGTCAAGAAAGGTAACACACCTGTTCAGATCCTGTTCTGCTTGAAAGAGAAAAACCAGAAGAAGATCAACTCCCATCGTTGGTTTTTCCAAGCCTTTGGCGAAGTCCTCGACCCCAACATCTGCGTCTTGATCGACGCTGGTACGAAACCGGGAAAGAATAGCATTTACAACCTGTGGAAGACTTTCGACCTTGAGCCTATGTGTGCTGGTGCTTGTGGTGAGATCAAGGCTATCCTTGACAAAGGCAGAGCCCTCCTCAACCCACTCGTCGCCTCCCAGAACTTCGAATACAAGATGTCCAACATCCTTGACAAGCCGCTTGAAAGTGCCTTTGGATTCATCTCCGTCCTGCCCGGTGCCTTCTCGGCCTACCGCTTCACAGCTCTACAAAACGATAAGACAGGTCAAGGTCCGCTTGAGAAGTACTTTGCTGGTGAGAAGATGCACGGTGCCAATGCTGGTATCTTCACTGCCAACATGTACCTAGCTGAAGACAGGATCCTGTGTTTCGAGCTTGTCAGCAAGAGAAACTGCAGTTGGATTCTGCAGTACGTCAAGTCTGCTACAGGCGAGACGGACGTGCCGGTTGAGATGGCAGATTTCATCTTGCAGAGACGACGATGGTTGAACGGTAGTTTCTTCGCCGCAGTCTACGCGATTGCACATTTCTACCAGATCTGGCGCTCGCATCATTCGGCTGTCAGGAAAACCATGTTCCTGATTGAGTTCATCTATCAGACTGTCAGCATGCTGTTCTCCTGGTTCGCGATTGTGAGTTGCATCTAACCCCCAAAAGTGAATACAAGAGTTGAAGTGAGTGTGCGCTAACACAAGCTATAGGGTAATTTCTTCCTGGTCTTCAAAATCTTAACGAATTCGTTATCCGACAAGACTTTACTCGGCAACGCTGGACTTATTCTTGGTGTTATATTCGAATGGCTCTACCTTGCTACTTTGGTCACTTGCTTCGTTCTTGCACTGGGCAACAGACCGCAGGGAAGCAACAAATTCTACATGACCCAAGTATATTTCTGGGCTGTACTCATGGCGTAAGCAACAGACCGCATCGACCTCACCAAATGGTTGAAGATAGTGATCGCTAACGATATTTCTATAGGTACCTCATCTTCGCAGCAGTCTTTGTGGCAGTCAAATCCGTACAAGCGCAAGTTGCGGAGAAGGGCTTCACCTTCACCGACCTCTTCACCAACGGCACCTTCCGCAACCTCATCATCTCCATGTCTGCGACCTATATACTCTACTTCGTCGCCTCCTTCATGTTCCTCGATCCTTGGCACATGTTCACGTCTTTCATCCAATATCTCCTCCTTACCCCAACATATATCAACATCCTCAACGTCTACGCTTTCTGCAACACCCACGACATCACATGGGGTACAAAGGGTGACGACAAGCCTGAGAAGCTACCCTCGGCGAACATGAAACCCGGCGGCAAGGTCGATGTCACCATCCCTTCGGACGATGCCGATCTCAACACGCAATATGAGACCGAACTCCGCGCTTTCTCGACCAAATGGGTCGCTCCAAAGAAGGACATCAGCCCGCAGGAGAAGCACGAGGACTACTACAAAGGCTTCAGATCCGCCGTCGTGCTGGCCTGGATGTTCTGCAACCTGGCGCTTGCCGCTGTGGTCTTGAATGTAGGCGGCATCGAGAAGATCCAAGTCGATACCGAGAAAGCACAGCAACAGCGCAGCAACATCTACCTGGGTGTTGTGTTGTATTCCGTCGCGGCATTGAGTGCGATCAGGTTCATTGGTGCCGTTTGGTTCTTGGTCGTCCGGTTGTTTAGAGGTGTTTAAATCAATTCTGTGTATCTTGTTTTGAAAAGTTTAACGAAGAAGGGAGGGAATGTATTGGAAGGTGCCCCTTCCATCCTACGAGATCACGTGCTGCGCTGTCGACCGCCCACCAGGGCTGTATGGATATATAAGTAGCAGATACCCAGATACGAGTTTTCATCCACGAGATGTGGGCTTTTGTAACCATTCATCTTCTCGTGGCCCCTCAGTGCATTACCTCGTACTATTCAACGTCCAGCCAAAACCCGCAACTTCAATTTTGCTGCGGTTTAAATTCAATCCAACATACATGCTCCTCCATCCCTACCTCATGCAACCTAGTCTCATCGCAAAAGACCTCGAATCGCGACGTGAACCCGGGCGTTTTCACAGCTGCCTTTTTATCCTCCCCTTTCCCTTCCGCCACAGCTCTAGTCTCATATTTGCGATAAATGCTCGCGATCATAGTCGTCATCTCTGCCATTGCAAGGTGCACACCCACGCACATCCGCGCGCCGCTGGAGAACGGCCAGTAGTAGTCTTTCTTGAGATCTGAACCGTCCTGTGGCGGCGACTGCTGGGAGGGGGTGGGGAGCCACCGTCCGGGATCCCAGCGCAATGGCTCTGGAAAAGCCGCCTCATTCTGGTGGAGAGAGTAAGGCGAGCAGGATACCGTAGTCCCGACTGGAATTTTGTAGCCGTCGATCACGGCCTCGGTGGGACTTGATCTGGGTTCCGACGCTGGGAGCGCGGAGTACAGACGTAGCGTCTCTTTGACCACGGCGGCGAGGTAGGGGAGTTTGTCTGCCGCGTCTGGTTTGACGACTTGGTGGTCAGAGGTCAGGTCGGAAGGGGTGAGGCTGAGTCGGACCTCTGCTATGAGGGCGTCCTGGTGGTGGAGGTTTTCTGGGAGGGAGAGCACCCAGATGAGGAACATGAGCGAGTCGCTGGTGGTGTCGATCCCGGCGAGCAGGTGGTCGGCGCATTCGCTTGCAATGTCGAGATCTGAGAGCCCTGCCGTGGTGTCTGCAGAGCCTGTAGCGCGATACTGCCACAGTTTCGCGATGATTGACCAGCTCGACCTGCCTACATCCGTATCAAGATGTGCTTTCTCCCCTTCCCTCGCCTTGCGGTAGGATTCCATGGCCTTCAAGGCATGCGCCCGGATCCCACTATATGTCGCTGGCTTCTTCATCGGCAAAAGTGGCTGCACGAGACTCCCCATCGTTCCCTCCCTGGAGTACAACCACCTGACTAAGCCTGGAAAATGCACCACAAACCACGACAACCTCCTCCGATCCGGATCCAAAATGTCTCCCAACAGCGCCCTGTCCCCTTCCTCCTTGCCTCTAAGCGATTTCGTCCCACCAAATTGGGCACCGTAGAGGAAAGTCGTGATGACATCCAACGAGAAGAAATGCAACCCTTCAAACACCTCGATCCTCCCACCTTCCCCTTCCCTCTCCACAAACTCCAGGAATGCCCCTACTTTCTCCTCAACGATGCCCTCCGCCCACCCTCCAATCTTCAGAATGTTCGACTTCGAATACGCAGCAGCGACCAGCTTCTTCCTCTCGGCATGCGCCTTCCCGCTTCTGAACGTGAACAGGTTCGGCTTCCCATACACGTCGAACATGCCGTAGAAGCCCGTCCTCTCGAACCCGCTGCCTGCGCCGTAGATCGTGCGCACAGCTGAAGGGGAGCTGAAGTGGACCTCGTCCGGTCCTATGCGGATCACTGGACCGTAGGCCAGGTGGAGCTTGTGGATCGAAGTGGTGCGCTGGCCGAGATACTCGTCCAGCGCCAGCCGCCATTTCGTCAGGGCGTAGAGTTTGGGCCCTGGGAGGCGCGCGAGAGGGTGTTGGACCAGAGGGTGGATGAGATGGGCGTAGAGAAGGATTGCGAGCAGGAAGAGTGAGGCTGCGATAAGGAGGGCCATGGTTGGTTCGTGAGGTGGACCTCGAGCGGGATGGGCGGTCGACTGGACCCAGTGAATTGTATTGGCTTCAATGCGAGTCCCTTTGGGTTGCTGGCGTGGCGCACAAGTCCCTTCGTTTCAGACCAGGAGAGCTAGCATCACCAATAACAACTACGCAGTGTCCCAAAATCAACGCCAAGTTATCCGGTCCAGATGGGAAAGGCTGCTGTCGTCCACTTGCTACATGTAGGCGTCCTCTGTCTATAAGAAACCTGAACCCTTAGCTAGGAGAACAGCAGAGGAAACAGCAAGGGAATCCGGTAGCAATCGCCTTCTACTGTATAACCGGAATCCAATTCCTAGAAGGACCATCAATACCAGACTAATGTAACGAGATACAGCTCCACAAGCACCACAACACGATAAGGCGCCTAACTTGACGTCAAGCTCGCTCGCTTGCTCCCAAGGTAGCTGGACTCCCTGTCCAGGTCAGGCTTCTGCCAATCATAGGCTTTCAACTTCACGGGACTGTCGACACCTGATGGCAAAGGGTTTAAGCCGCTTTGTATACCTTGTGTACCGTGGAATATGCAGTAGTTTTCGATCACTTGGGTTTCGCGGATCTGCTGGACTAAGATGACGAATACGCCTGGAAGTATGTAGTATACGTATCACAGAACTACTTTGACTCCGCCAGTGTCGCTTTCGCCGCTTATGCCTGCAAACAATATATGTGATAACACATTGACATATGGTGAGGGTGAGGAGAGATGGAACCTGGGCAATGAAAAATTGTCCTGTGGTTCGTAGAGAGTTCATTAAACAATCGAGCTCCTTCAGTGTATTTCTAGTGAAGGCTGTCGATGGGGGTATCATTATACTTCCGCTCTAAGCAGTCCGGGCGCTCAAATGTACCGGTAGTCTATTGCCACCAGAGGTAGAGTTCTTTCCTGCCCTCATCAAACAAGGGGCAACCCGAGAACCGCTCTACTGAGCAGGATTGGGGAACATGGGGAGCACATCGAATCATTCATCCTTGGAGCTCTCGTCGCCACTGTGATGAGTGGCCCGATCGAGCGCCTTCTCGTTGTGGGTGACTTCTTGCTCGTTAATGTGTTGGGGTATGCTCTTGATGCTTGAGCGCCTCCTGATACCCTCCTCGAGGAATTCGTGCTTGAGCCTGCCGTGCTTGTCGTAGCGGTAGGGCTCGTTGTTGCAGATCTTGACGATGTTGAACACGTTTGTGGACTTTTTGAACAATACATCCATCTCCTCGAGCGATCGGTAGCGGGTTTCTGGGAAGAACAGCCAGACTGTTTTGAGAAAAGTTAGCACATCTGCTGGCCGGTGGCTTCGGATTTCCATCACAGAGAGACGTACCAGTCGGGAAAATGAATGCGTTGATGACGGCAAAGATGATATAGGTCTGGTAGCCAATGCTGGCGAAAGCGACTGGTGTGATCATGACAACCATGAACTGAGGATGCTCGTTAGTCAAATCCCTCGGGCGAACACTTTATGCTAATTATTTAAAAAAAAAAAAAAAAAAAGAAAAAAAAGAAAAAACTTACGTTGAAGATCCAGTTGCCAGAAGTCGAGAGCGCATTCGTTGGAGCACGGATACGGAGGGGTACAATCTCGGCTGGGTACAGCCAGGTCATGCCGAGCCAACCGATGGCGAAGAAGGTGTTGAAAACGAACAGGAAGACTGCCTGTGCAATGCCAGCGGAAGTGTTTGGATTTCCTGGGTCCTTCGTGACGAAATAGTTCGAGATTGCCAGTACTGCCATGGATATTGACATGCCCGCCGCACCGAAGAGCATCAATGGACGACGGCCGACTTTCTCGATGATGAAGATGGGGATGAACGCGGCCATCAGGTACTCAGTACCGTTACAAGCCGCAAGCAACTTGGGGTAGTTGTTCTCCGTGAGACCAATCTGAGCGTACAGAGTTGGTGCATAATAAGTGATGAGGTTGATACCGGAGATCTGCTGGTACATCTGGTTGACGTAGGCGAGGACGACACGGTGGAATTCGCGGTACTCGGTCATCTCGAACAGGCTGCGGTAAGAGCCCTTGGACATCTCCACGACGGTGGCCTTGACCTCGTCGAACTCGTTCATGATGTAAGGGTCGTCTCTTGTTGAGTTGTTGATGGCCTCCAGGACTTCCAGAGCCTCCTCTTCCTTGCCTCTCATGACTAGCCAACGAGGCGACTCGGGAAGGTTCATGATGCTGCCGAAGATGATGAGAGCGAAGAAGATCTGGAAGGCAAGGGGGAATCGCCAGGAAACCTCTGCGTCTGGCAGCCAGGCGAAGCCGTAGTTGATCCAGTACGAGATGGTGATTCCGGCAGTGATGAGCATACCCTCAATCATGACCAACTTGCCTCTCTGGTGAGACTGGGCAGTCTCGGATTGCCAGGTGGGTACGGTAGATGTGTTCATGCCGTTGCCCCAGCCGGTCACGATACGTCCGATGATCCACTGCGGGAGACCGTAGGAGGTGCACTGTATCAAGGCGCCGAATGTCATGATGATGGAACCGATGAAGATGGTCTTCTTGCGGCCAAGCGGGTTTCCCACAAAGATGGTGAATATGGCACCGCAGAAACATCCCAGGTTGTAGGCGGCAACTGCAATTCCCTGGTAGGTGGATTTTCTCGTGTATTCAGGCGTACCTTGTGGGGTGTTGATAAGGTCGATGTCTGGGAAGTACTTGATGAATGAAGGCAGGTCGAGTAGACCGCCAGTGACACCTTGGTCATATCCGAACAACCTGTGATCCTCCCAGTCAGCCTAGTACTTTATCCCATCTGTGGTTGTCGCCATCACAACGCACAAGAAGTCGAGACCCGCAATGATACTGATGGTGAGGTTCAGGGCATCGCCCTTGAGGCCATAGTATTTTGGAATGCCAAACATGGTTCCGGCTTGCCAATACTGGCCGAGTGAGATAGAGAGTCGAGGGGTCGCGAGTGGGTGAACGAAGAGGAATGTTCCGCAGAGCAGACGGTGAGCGGGAGGGCCTCTACGTATATATATATGAAACCACAAACGGCAAGCCAACCGCAAGCAACAGTGGGATGTGGGGGAGATATGGGCAATGGCTGGAGGGGAGAGAGAGAGAGAGAAAAGTGGGAACTGAAACACGGATGGAGGAATGGTGGTGGGTGGGAGGAGGCGAATGGACTGTTAAATAAATGCAGCATCCATTCGAGCAGGCCATTTAGAGTAATTGACCTCGCCGATTGCCTGTGGTCGCGAAGTCACCAGCAGTAGCTTATTGCAGCACAGTGCTACGGGGCAAACTCCACTAGGCACGACGACACATGTAACGTATGTGATGACCGGCCGGCCCAGGGCGGCAGAACAGTACTCGTCAGAGGGAAGTATTGCTGCTGCCGACGCTTCGTCTAGAGGCACATGATCCCCGTATGTCTGCGCGGTTTATGCGAGTACGCGCGCATACTCTGAATGTCCACCTCATAGCGGCCAGACAGATGGACAGACAGACAGATGGACAGACAGACAGACAGACAGACAGCCAAAGAGACAGCCGCCGTCCCAGCGGGTTCAGGTCGCAAAACCCGCTAGCAAATATGAGCCGTACATAGCATCCGGCGAATGAGAGCAGGGCGCGGCGGCGGCAGTCCCGTGAGGGCGAGGTCTCCGAGTGACGGACAGCCTGAGGTCATGCCGCCGGATTACCGTAAACGGCAAGTCGGCCATCGAGCGATGATACAGTGCTGTAGTGCTGCGCGACAGGGGTCCGCGAAAACCGTGCCACTTGCGGCTGTCTCGTCTCCACGAGATTCGTTCATGCGCCGGCCGGGCTGAGGTCTATGGAGCATGGAGCATGGAGCATGGAGCATGGAGCATGGAGCATGGAGAATGGAGGATGCGGCAGCGAGCATGGAGAATGGGGGAGATGTGGCCCACCTGGATCCCCCCGCCAGCCCCCCATAATCGTCCCGTTTTCGTGTGAGGATGGAGTATCCATGTGGCCCTGCTGCGGTTGAAAATCTCTCATCGCATGTCTCCCTGTGGCATACCCGCCGCGACAGCACCGTCCTCGCGTCTCTACAACACACCTCCTGACAGATGTCGTCATCGACCTTGGGGATGAGTGCTTTGTTTCCGCCAAAAAGCAGACAAGAAGGAATTGTACCCAGTAGCCAATCCTTCAAGCGCGCCTCTCCCTCACGCCTCTGCCAATCCTCAGGCAGGGCGTCCAGACGGTTGTTAGGTACCGAGGAAGCCAGCTGACGTAAGTGGCAGTGTTGAGCCGCAATGCAACTGCAAATGCAAATGCAAATGCAAATGCAAATGCAGAGGCACAAGGCAAAGGCAAATGCAAACGCAGACGCTGTAACTCCAGCGGTGCTAGTTGGGAGTCCCACACCGTATGCCACCACACTGCAAACAGTGCATCTCTCTCCTCCCCCTCCACACATCCACACACACACACCCACTCACGTAACAACGATCCTCCCCCACGTTCCGTCCCATCCCCAAAGTCCACCTTGCACTCTGACGATGCCGAGGCCCCATGTGGACCATCCAGAGGCTCTTCAAGAACACTTCCCAGTCGCGCTGCTGCTTGTCTGGTCCTCGCAGCCAGCGTCGCACGAGGACCACGCCCAAGCAGGACCTATAGGTGGCCGCCGCGAAGAATGTGGGTCGGCCTGCTCTGCCGCACCACCACAACTCTGGCACGGTAGTGGTGGTGGTGGTGGTGGTGGTGGTGTTGTTGTTGTTGTTGTTGTTGTAGGCGATGTTCTGTCGCTGATGCATCCTGCCCCCCTCCAACGCCGTCTCCGTACGCTATAGTCGCCCACGCACCACGCACGTGAGAGATTGCCACTTCTTCCTTTGTCCCCACCCGGCGGTAGCAGAACCCTGGAGTCGCTTTCTACACGAGAGAGATCGAGAGAGAAAGAGAGAGAGAGATGCCAAGAGCCTTGACGCCTCCTAGCTTCGTTCTTCGCCTCTCCTTGACCAAGGTTACCATGACTTGTTACTGCCCTTTCAGCCTCGGCAGCGGCAAGAAAGCTTCCGGCTTCCTGGGTAGGTTCCTGGGCAGGTTCCTGGGCGTCCATCCATCCATCCATCCATCCGTCCATTCGTATCTTCACATTTATTCAACTTGTCTCTTCGTCCCTCGCCCTGCGTGTGTAGCGCTGTACACACCAATCCTTCCCACTCCGATGTTCGGCTGGATCGTGGTACGCCGTTAGACGCCTCTTAGGGCTGCCTGCTCATTAGTCTCTCTCTTCCGCTTGCTTCGCTGTTGCCACTCGTTAGCACGGTGCTGGTGCGCGAAGTGCGGTTCCTTTCCATCGCTCATGTGGATGGTACATACTACGCTGGTATCCCTTCCTATCTCAGCATGCCGCCGTCTCTAGCTCGGTTGGGTAAGCCATCGTTACGTAGGCACTGGCTGCTGTACTGGCCGCCGATGCGGTCGTAAGGCTGTAGTACGCAGCCACCGGGACGAGAGATGGATTGCCAATTCAAGACGTGCGGACAAGTTCGCGCTGTAGGACGCTTCTTTTGCCACCGAACCCGCTGCGATTTTCGACGTAGACTCTGAACAAAGGAATTGAATACGGCGTTTTGCAACAGAGTCAAAGACCGCAACATGGCTCAACCTTAGGGCTTTGGTGGGAGCACAGCGGCAGGTCTTGGGAGATTCCGCACTCACGGCAGAGCACTCTTAGCAACCAACCAAGCAAAATGCCAACCATAGGGCTTCATACTGGGCAATTGATGGTTGTTGCAAGGCTTGGTTTAACTCCACGCGAAACCTTGCAACATCTAGAAGGGCGTCGTAGCCTGGAGCGGGTGCAAAGCAGATGCTGTGGCTCTTGATCATTAAAGTCTCAATCTGCTTGAAAGGGAGAGTACAGCAGATATTGCTCGAGTCCGTTAGGTACAACATCTTTGCGAAAGCTCTTGGTCTTGTCTTTTTGCAAGCACATTAAAGAACATCAACGCTGTCTTGTGGACAGATACCACCGCAAACCATCTTTGGAAGCAGCGCAAAAACTGAAGCCATCGTATCAATCCCCTCTGATCGAAACATGGAGGTTAAACATCGGCGCAGCTCAAGTGAACGGCCGAAGCTGTAGGTACTGTTTACCAGATGGAAGTTGGAGGAGCAGCCATAGCAGTGGCACCCACAGTGACTCCAGTCTCCCAGGAATCGCCGCCTGAGCGAGAAGGAACTGCATCGGCAGTAGCGCCGTCCTTGTCCTCCCAACTTCCACCAGCACCACCATCCGTAGGAGCAGCAGGCTTGGGGCAGCGCCTGTAGGTATGCCCCATCTCTTCGCAGTTGGTGCACTTCACCCTGGACCAGTCGGTAGGCTTGGGGCAGTCGCGGCCTGTGTGGCCATCTGTGTCGCTTTTGTCAGTGACAAATCAACACCATCTGAAGACGTATGTTTCCACTTACACTCATCGCAGTTGCGGCACTGGACTTTACTCATGTCCCTGGGCTCCGGACAGTCGCGCGCAACATGACCCTTACCATCGCAGTTGCGACAAGTCACCACCCTCTCCTTCTCGCACTCACGAGCTCTATGGCCCTCCTCGCCGCAGTTGCGACAAACTTCAGGCTCTCTAGTTGGACAGTCGCGAGAGAAATGACCCACTAGTACCGGTTAGCTTTCCGCTGCATCAAGATCCTGGATAGTTTGAACAACTCACTTTCACTGCAGTTCTTGCACTCGACATTCGCTGGGTTCGGTGGCTCTGGACACTCCTTGGCGATGTGACCTTCAACACCACAGTTCTTACAGCCTCTCTTGCTTGACTTGTGTGGCTCTTTGCAATCACGAGCATAGTGTCCCTCGGTATCGCAATTGACGCAAGAGATGACAAGGCGTGGCTTCTCAGCCTTCTCTTGTGGGCACTGACGGCTACCGTGACCTAACTCATTGCAGTTGCTGCACTTCGGAACCATGCGATCGAGCGGAAATCCGGCCTCTTGAAGGCGCTCGAGGTTCTCCTCTGGGGTCTTTGGCCAGTTATCGGCAAACTTGGCGCGACGCGGCTTCTCAGCCCACTGGAAGCTGACAATGTACTTCTGATCGATCTCACCTTGGAAGTTGGTGATGGTGTAGGTATCTGGAATCTCTTGGGTCTTTGCGATGATATGAGTGTTGAGCTTCGCGTGGCGCAGTGTCTTCTCTAGCTCAGTAAGAGTCAGATCTGGGACAGCACGAGCGTATGCAAGGATATGCTATGGCTAGTGTCAGTGCTTTCTAGCGTAAGTAATACATGTTGTCGCAGCGTGCTTTACCTCCTTGACCCCATCAATATCCTTCTCACCGTCAGCTTCAACGATTGCCTCCCAAGCAGCGGGAGCAGATGATTCTCGGACGTTGTTAATCGCAAAAAGGCGATTGGCATTGCATTCGGCAGCTGAGTGACCTTCTTGACCGCAGACCTTGCACATAGCGGGAGGCTTCTCAGGACACTCGGCGGCACGATGACCCTCTCTATCACAGTAGCGACAGGTGCCAGTGAAGGGACGCTCAACACGAGGGTTGGGACAATCCACCTTGTTGTGACCGACTTCACCGCAATTGTAACATTCGCCCGTCAAGCCCCCTTGCTCATCAGTTTTGTTTGGGCAGTCACGGGCGAAGTGACCGTCTTCGTGGCAGCTGCGTGGGACATATCAGCGAATCAAATTCTGTCGCTTCAAACAGGTAGAAATGAGGCTGGACGAGCTTACATGCGACATCCGCCATCTCTCGCTCCAGAGTATGCCGCGTTGGCGTGCTTGGAGATGTTGTACTCGGAGAAGCCACTGAATTCTTCCTCGAACGTGTTAGGAGCTCCACGAACCGCAGTCTGATCAGGAGACCAGCCAGCGACATCTGGCGGAGCGATACCTGCGCCACCGCTGTGACTGACTTGACTGGCGTTAGTGGGACCGGTCCACTGCTTGAACTCCATGTTGAGGTTCCTTAGCGAATCGTTGCTTGTTTGCGACGGCTTGTCAGCACTGATACGTCTACAGCTTGTGGGAGAACGTAAAGATGGAACTCATCAACGAGCAGGATAGAGCTGAAACAAAGCTCTGCTGTCAGGCCGATTTGAAGGACTTGGAGTCTGGAGGATTGCCGTGTCGTTGTTATCGTCGTCAAGAGCACCTTACAACCGAAACTAGAGAAGACTGGTGGGAGCACAGACTCCAGCTGCGGGTCAACGTGCCGGGTCAAGAGCGAGAGGAGGAAGGAGCGTACTTGCTAGGGGGTTAGGTGCAGTGGGAGAGCATGTGACAAGGTGGGTGAAAACGCGTACTGGATTGTGCCATGAACATAGTGACGAAGGTAAAATCTCGTGTCGCCAACGCATTTATACTATCTAAATGTCTTCCACGGAGAAATCAGTCGTCCCAAGGTGTCTTGTGGAAGTGGTAGAGGCCATCGACAATCCAATGATGTGACGTTATGCTGTGACTACACTCACATGCTCAGCAGATCGCCAGCTAGTATCGCTGCTTGCACCTAGTTCTTCTCTAGTGGAATCCAATGCCCAACAACAAAGCAGGCTCGTCAATGTTGTGATGCGAGTAGCTCAGCACACCGACGCCACCAGGTTCCATCATCAAGTTCAGTGGGAAAGATAGCTCATAGCCCAACCACCGCTTGGCAAATGCGCGAGTGTAGTGGCCGTGTGCGATGATGATGATGTCCTTTGGCTCAGCGTCCTTCATATGAGGCGCCTGGAGCTTCCTGATATCGGCAATGACAGAGTCGATGCGGGCAGAGAGTTCCGCAGGCGATCTGTTAGGGAGGTCAGCATCACAAGCCGTTGAAGCAGCAGTTTCAAGAGGTTGACATACTCGCCACCTTCGCACCCATCACTCCAGATGTCCCACTCCCTTTCCTTGTCGAGACCTTTCGCCTTTCTCTTCTCGCGAATCTCCTTGGTCAGGATGCCCTCGTACTCCCTGCATCGGCGTCAGTAATGTGGCAAGCATCGAGGAGCCACCCGATCGCTTTCGGCCAGATCAGGCTCGATCGCGAGGACCAATGCAGGACGTACCCATAGTGCCACTCGGCAAGCCTCTCGTCCACCTCAAAGCCCCCCTTACTTCCTGATAGAAGCTCAAAGGTCTTCTGCGCTCTCGTCCTGGGGCTCGAGAGGACCTTCAGAATCTTAGACGGATCGAGCAGCTTGCCTGGACCATAGACAAGGTTGGCAGTGCCCTTCACTTGCTCCTCGCCGTGGGCTGTCAGAGGAATATCGGTACTGCCGGTGTATTGACCAGATTTTGACCATTCTGTTTCACCATGGCGCATCAGGAAGACACGAGGGGTGGAGGCGTCCTTGTCTGGCATTTTTGTTTTCGGTTACGTGTTGGATGAACTTTATGAGAAACTCTTGTCTGGGAAAAAGTCAGACTGGCTACACTGAAAGTCCTTTTGAGCGTATGTACAATGATAGAGTAGCAATATGGTCTAGAGCTGTAGTGGATGGTAGTCTGAAATCCGTCCAATGCCTTCACCACAGTGGGAGAAATAGCAGGTCAGCTCTCTGGAGCAGCGCTAGCTGTTGAGCCGATCAAGCTGTCGATTTTGCTGGCTTTTCCTCAACCATTGCATCACTTTTCAAACAGCTCGCCAAACTTCACAGTAGAAATTATAATGATAAGGCAATTGTGAAAATACGACATCAACCTGTTCTAGCAAGATCTGGCAGGATCGTAGTATTGCATACATTGTACCAAGTCCCCTTTCGCGAAAATGCGACGGATATTTGGGAGCGTCAAAAGAACGAGAAACGGTCACATCATCAGCACTCTTTTGACTGGACTACAAACCCCGGAGGCTAATGGCAGGACATGCGAAGTTGCTGCACGTTAGACAGGGATTCCCTGCTCGCGTGAGTCGCATTTTAGTCGCATCCTCCACTGAACCAATAGACTTGGAGCTTCTCTGCCCAAGCAACTTGATTGGCCAATTTTGGCTTCTTCTAGATGATTGCAGAGACGTTTTACTCTAGTGACTTGTTTAGATTATGGCAGTAGTAATGCCGTTGCGCGTCATTAGGAAGAGTCCGAGGACGCTGTAGAGTACTCTAACACATGATCTAATTATACAAGCTGGACAAGAGCTACGAGAGCAATGCCAAGGGCGACCATTCCTGATGAACCTGCGAGACTTACAGCACCGTTACCAGCATCAGCGGCACCAGATGAAGGTGCTGCACTGCTCGATGGGTTGTCACTCCCGCTGCTACTACCATTGTCGGTGCCTGTAGAAGTGGCTGTGCTGTTGCCGCCACTGTTTGTCGGCGTGCTTGCAGCATTGCCATCATCAGATGTTCTCACCTGGGCCAACCCCAAATTCGCGACAAGCGTGTTCAATGTGCTCAAATCAGAGCCGAAATCGAATTCGGAGGTCGACTGGCCCGAGCCTGTCCAGTTGTAATCGCAAACATCGCCATCTGGGCAGGCTTTCGCTGCGGCAGTGCCGGAACTTTGGAGGATTGGCGCAATCTTGTCGGATGTTGAGGGGATGAAATACTGTGTGGTTGCCAGAGCGCGCGAAAGGGATCCCAAGAAGGCACGCATATCCTAAGCCAAGGCCGTCAGCTCAAGTTACGCTCAATGCATGCCACGTGTAAGTGTTCGGAGGGTGATTTGTAAAGGTACTTACCGTTGCACAGGTGTCGAAGCTTGAACATGCAGTCTCCTGAAGGATTCCGGTCTGATTCTTGATAAAGCTATCGCTTACAGTGCTGAGCAGACCATCAACAAAGTCGACCATTGATGACGTGTTGCTATTGGCTCCTGTGGAGTTTGACAGGTACGCTGCACCCTGTAAGTACAGCGCCAGACTGAACGAGAGCTGCAAATGGTTGATCTCAGAGCAATTCTGGGTTGCGTCTGCGCCATCGAATACGGCCCAAGATTGACCACTGCTGATGCCTTTCTGAACAATCCTGGAATCCTTACTCCACTGTAGTACCCTCTCTGCCCAATTGTAATAGGTCTGGTTGCCAGTGAATCTGCCCAGTCGAGCTGCAAGCTGGAAGAACGCGCCATTCGCTGAGCTGCTCTTGTAATTGTAGCCGTTATTGAAGGCGAAGATTTGCCATCTCAGACCGCCCTTACAGGTGTCACTGTCCCATCTCGCGGCCTGCGAGTCGAAAACGTTCTGAGCCAATTGCAAATACGAGGTGTCGCTGTCTCTTGGTTCTGGAAAGCCAACTTCAGCAGCTGTCATGGCAGCAAGGGCCCAGACGGCTTGGTCATCATTTCCTTCCATGCTTGTCTGATTTGCCGGCAGGAAATCCTCATGTTCGCCAGTCTGAAAATAAAGACCCTGCTGTATCAAATCGTTGAACTGATCATCGCCTGTCTGGCCCCAGTAATTGATGAGCGAGTCCCAAATCATGCCGCTGCCATACCAGGGCCAATTCTGATTGCCGTTGGTCTCTAGAGTGAATATTCCAGGGATCAAAGGCGCAGGCTGGTCATTGTATCTCCTTATGATGCTTTCCGCAATCGTCCCGGAAGCATTCTTGGTGGAGCTTGAGTCAGTAATGTCGAAATCGACAGTCTCTGCAGTTGCTGAGTGTGCGGCGCCCAGCAATGCTGTCGCGAGTAGCCTCTGTGTTTTCCCCATATTTCTCTAATCACTGCAGGGATGTATTGTAGGGCATAAAGAAGATGCACAACGCTTGAGAGGGACTGAGATGTGATATAGACTTGCCCAGGGCCATCTAGACTCTCTCTCACAGCAAACGTCTACTTCCACCACGGATTCATCTACGCAGCCGATTGCCATGGCGGATGGCGGCAGTGAACTGTGCCTATAATAAGCAGCCATCCTAAGGGCTCCCTAATTTCGCAAGTTGACACTTAAATTGCTGCGCTAGGCGGAGAGGGGATTTGGCTCCTTGCACCGCCCAGCTTTGGGAAATAGACTGTCTTCGCGGGACACTTACTCTTCGCGCGCGCAAGCCAGCTGATTCCACCACATGAGGATGGAAAGTTGGCGTGGTAATCAACTGACCACAGGCCTGTTGACGCGAGCGATTCTGGGTCTCTATAGCCGCACTTCGCCTATTAGAAGTGGTGAAGACGGAAAACTGCAGTAGGCGTTCAAGCGCGGTCCGTTCTAGGCGTCCTACGGGGATATATCATTGGGCGCTTGCCGTACATGCCAAGCATCCAAGATGCTCGTGACTCGACATCGCCTAGCTGCGTCACGTGCTTCATTCAGGCCAACACTCTAGACAGAGGATGTGGGATTCGGAAACTCCCTGGTTGGAATGAAGGAGGGTTATAACATGGTGGCAAATCAATGTGACTACGATTGAGAGGTGTAGTTGTCACCTTAGATAGCTGCCTGAAATTGCCTTTGGCTGGATCTTACCCAAGGAATGGGTGCCTATGGTCAACTTTACATGCCCCTCCTCCTGCCTACCAGGAGGGTCGGCCAGATAGTTGATTCCAAAATAGCCTAGAGATCGGACCCTCATAGAACCTGGTGACTGCGTGTTGACCTCGGAAAGCATTCAATTGCTAAACATTAGGATGTGGGTGAGACTCTTGGGCTCATAGTGCGAGCACCAGCACCCGCCACATGGTGTCAGCGCATGTGAGATGTTCATATGTATGTTCAGGGACGGCACTCAGCAGGCGATGCAAGTCGAGTCGCAGAAGAGGGATTGAACCTGCTGTTTTTCGAAAGTTCACGCTGCGTGCAATCTGGGAGTTCATCGTCATGTAGTTTTTGGTAGGAAAGATACAACCGTTGGAAAAACATAGATTGCAAGACTATCGCTTTGGACGAGCTCATGTAGCAGCTGTCTCTGAGTACTCGTGAGGAGGGACCGAATGCTGTACGCCTGGGTTTGATTGCTACCGCCATGCTGTGGGAGGAGAGGCACCTATCCAAATAGGCAGCACACATCGTCAACGAGTTCGAGCCTCCAGCTTAGATGCAGGCATAAACCGGCTCATCCGGATCTTTAGCAAACGAGATATCCCGAGAACGTGGCATATGACCACCTTCACAAACACCTACAGTGGCCTCTGAATTCTATTTTCTCAGCCTGCGCTACATCACATGGTTGCTCGCGTAATGTTCAAGGCAAGTGGAAGGTATCACCAGATCTTTGGTCGAACCTGAAGAAGGGAGGCGTCCAGCTCGGAATACCTCAGGCTACGCAATCATCTGATACGTCGCTGTTGAAGTCGAGATAGCGGCTGAGGAGATGCATAGCCTTGCCAGAGAAATAATGTAAACCAGACAAAGCATTGCAGCACTTGCGCAGCGTGTAGCGTGGGCATCCCAGAATAGAAGCCTCGGTTCCCTTGCCTGCCCTGTCCTGCCCTGTCCTGCCCTGTCCTGGGGGCACGGCACACCGAAAGGTGGGACAGTCCCATGGTCAGGTGACCGCAGAGTACACCCACTGGCAGCCGCTCTGATTCCAGGCAGAAAGTCAGGTATTCCGCGGTGAAGATCGAATGCAGAACAGCGTGTGTGAGAGAGAGGGCAAAAGGCTGGAGGATCACCGCTAGTTACGTAGCGTCAACAGTAGCCTCAGGCACAGCCTCGCAGGAGCCATGGTGCCCGTTGCACTGGACGAGTGACTAAGATGAGATCATGCGTGAGACGGTGAGACCATGTGCGCGAGGGGACCAGGAAGGGATGGTGATGGCGATGGCGATGGTGATGATGGGAGGGGAGCAGGTGGAGAGATATAATAAGATGCCGCGGTTGGCGAGACGACATATCCAAAACATCCTCACCCTTCCGCAAAGCAACTAGGCGCAATATAGCACCACCATCGCAATGTCTTCCGCAGTGATGAACACAACAGCCTCACCAACAGCTCTATGCGCGCCTCCTGTGCCTCCAGAGCCGGCGCCATGCACTGCATGCCGCCTGCGCTCGCGCAGCCCGCCTTTGAAGTCGGAGAAGCACCCTTCAGCGCTGCTTCGGCCATTGGTATCTGCAGCGCAGCAAGATCCCCAGCGGCCTGAGTGGAAGGAGATTGATATTCTCCGCTCCCGGCCAAGGAGCAGTACCACCACGATGGTCTGCGGGTGCAGCAGCAGCAGCAGCAGCAGCAGCAGCAGCAGCACGCGCACTCGTGTGTTCGGCAGCAGCCGGGAGCGAGAATGGAGACCGACGTCACCGTTCGACTCTGGCGCCTCATCACCAACGGCGTCGTCGTCTCTGCAGCGCCGCTCGGTCGCCTGAGCAGCAGTCACTCGCTGACCGATGACAAACAGTACAAGTGCAAGAAGTACAGCATGTAGAGCACCTCTCATTCGCCCGAGGGATTCGGTGAGGAAGAGGGCAGATGAAACCGCGCCGCAGATCACTCGCAGCTGGCTCCCAGAGACTGCCAAGCCGACCTCAGCAGCGGACGCTCCGAGCCGAGGGGCAACGAGGGCGTGTGTGTGTGTGTGTGTGAGAGAGAGAGAGAGAGAGAGAGAGAGAGAGAGAGAGAGAGTGGGTATGGGTGTGGGTGTGGGTGTGGGTGTGGCAGAGACGTGCGACAGGCTACTGGCTGGGTAGGCGGGAGACTGAGAGATGAGGGGGGCATGATGCTGACGCGCAAGACCCTTTATTCTGGCTGGGATTGGAGAGGGGAGGCTGGCCCAAGAGCCCAAGATAGGAGGAGAGCCGGTTGGTTGCGTGTGCACATGTGCGCATATATGTGTGTGCAGCAGCAGCAGCAGCATACGTAGGGCAAATCTTCCCATGGAATGCCATGGTGTATATCGCGATCCGCGAGCGATTGTGCATGGAATTGGGACTGGGAGCGACTGGATTGGCCGACCGACCGACGTCACCCAACAGCTGCAACCACCGGCTGACCTGACCTCACCAAAAACCCGGTAGTGTCGGTTCTCGTTGCTCCAGTAGGCCTCGTACACCTTGGGTAGACCACACTGCCCTATTCTGCTGCAGCTTGCACCAATTCCCGCTTGTGTCCGTTGGCTATTGCCTGCAGACCCTTGGCTCGATCGGTTTCAGCTTTTTGCTGCTCGGTGTCACAACTTTGCTTCTATCCAAACGTCCCCCTCGCCCCTCCTCCATCCCCAAAAAGTTTGGTGCCCTCAGTCTGCGGCAGCCAGTCTGACCTCCTCCTGCGCTCATCCCTTCAGTCATAGGTAGACAGCGTCCCCTCATGGGAAGACGAGGCCGCCAGCGAGATTAGTGGGATTACCAAAACGGTCTGGTATTCCTCGGCAGGCCTGTTGGCCCTCGACCGTTACGTCGTCACCCTATCGCCCTCTCCACCTGACCTAAGGCCCTTCCTTACCCTCCTAGCGCTTCCCGCGCCCTGCACACTACGCCTGGTCTTTGGTGATGCAAGACCCGAGCATTACCGACTCGCTGTCAGCACAACAGAGACAACCTTCGGTCGGTACGACAAACACCGTATCTACCAGCCCACGCGACAGCTCGACACCACTCATCCCTCCCCAGCAGCAACTACAGCAGCAGGCTGGACCTAGCGACGCGACTGCACTGGACACGGGGGTTGACGAGAAGGACGCAAAATCAAGGCGCAGATTCTTTGGGTTAGGCAAGAAGAAGGACGACAAGACCTCCACCGGCGCGCCAATGCTTCCCCAGACGCAGCCCGCCGTCATTCCAATGCGGCCAGAGTCGGATACGCGCAGCGCACCACCACCTGATCTTAGGTCGACCGCACACTCCATCCCCCTCTCGCCTTCCCGGCATCCCTACCAGGCTGCAATGGCTGCGTCGCCGTCGCGACTTCGCTCCAGCTCGCCGCGTCTGCACTCGCCCGCCTCGAGTGAGATCTTCGAACGCAATGTGCAGGAGCCTCTGCCATTGTCGACCATCCCAGACGACTCCTCCCAGCACTTGCCGGCGCATGTGATGACGGAAGACCACATCCCACCCGCGCTCGAGGCGACCGCCAACGCCATCACTAGCGAAGAGCTCAATCCAGACGAGGTCGAGATCGTGACATCTGCTTCGCACCAGCCAGCTGCTGCGTCCATGCTCGACGCTTCCAGCAGCCAGCTTGACCTGCACTCGCCGCCTGCCCTTCACCACCAACAATCATCTGGCTTCGCCGAGTCGGAACCGAGATCCATCTCGCCGCACCACCACCTCGCGTCAGGCGTCGCGCCTCTGTCGGCAGTCCCACAAGACCTCCTCCAGGACGACTCTGCCGGCAGCTATGGCTCGCTGGATCCCAACGATGTGCGGCGCTTGAGCTTCATCTCCTTCGCCGACGTGATGCAGAGCGAGCACCAGCAACCCCACGCTCCAGGAGCTGGATCCGTCTCCCAGCTCGCCGATGTCGGCAGCAGGGACAGCCTGCATCTCGCCAGCCTGCCTGGCGCCATCGCGTCAGAGAACCCTGCCCGCGCTGCCTCCCCCCTGCGCTCGCCCAGAAGCCCAGCCAGCATGCACCGGAGCGGCAGCGGCTCAGGCGGCCTCACCACACCACCAGGCGTGAACATCACCAGGGACTACGAGCAGTCGCCGGTAAGGAGCGTTGGCGGGTTCGGCAGCCCGGGAAGCAGCATTGCGCAGCACCATGGAGACCTGACCGTGCAGACGATGAGGCAGGCGGTCAGGAAAACGGCGAGTGGGGATCTGAGCGCGGGCAGGACTGGAAGCGCGAGCGTCGGTGCCATGAGCCCGGTCTCCACGCACGCTGGCGGCGAAGAGGGGAGTTTCAGGGAGGCGAGGAGCAGGACCAATTCCTAGTGATGGCGCGCAGGTGTCGTAGGCTGGCGGCGCAGGCGGTCATCTTGCCATGGCAGTACGTTGCAGAGCGAAGAGTATGGACCCGTATGCATCAGACCTCTCTCGTCACTTCGAGCGTTCGCCAGCCTCTCTTTTGGCATGCTATAGACACGCGCTCGTTCACTCACGCACGCTCACCGACAGCTACCATCACCATCTCCAACCAATTTTTCCAGGCACCAGTGGCGCAGTATCTCGCGTTACGCTCCCCCCCCCCCCGCAATCGTGGACCGCCAAACTCTGTCAATATTGCTCTTCTTTCCGATTTACATCCCATCATCTACAGGAAATTTCATTTGCTCACTTTTGCTTCTTCGAGATATCTTTGGCAGGTGTAGCTAGGATAAGCTTACAAGACACGGGACCCGGCTTTGCGTTGCTCGGTCTCTGCTGTCGTGGGGCATACAGGAATCCATATCAAACCAGTTTGACTCTTCCCAATCACTTCCGTTTTCGCTTTCTTTCCTTTCTGAGAAGCAACAGTGCAAGAAGCTCAGGACGACTCGTCCGACCTTTGTCTAGGACCAAGATGAGAACCGCTCCAGGTGCTGTCATCTGGCTAGAGAACGCGTACAGACACATTGCCCAAACAAGGGTGACGGTGGGACGCTCTATCCTTGTTCCCCCTCCCTCCTCGGTAAGGAGGAAACCTCTCCTCATACTGCGTCCACCCGGCGTTCAGGCTAGTCCACTTACTCGGCATGCCGCCCAGGTAGTTGCGGCTGTAGACGTGGCCGCCGTGCGTGAATTGCAGTCGAAGTCACCCTTAAAGCCGCTCTCTCAGTCACTGCTACCGTCGCGCCGGACTCCTTAAGGTAGAGCGCCATCTTGCTGGGTCTTGTCCAATTCTCCTTGAACTCTGGAGTTGAACGAATGGCACTGACCAGCTCTGTCAAACAGTCTTTCGATAGCATCCCACAGCAGATCGCTCACGACAGTGATATATAGCGTCGCCATCCTGCTGAGCGGACAACGCAATCCAAGCCTGATCTTGCCCTTTCCTCGCGGTATTCGGCTGGCTGGCGAGACTCAGAGGATACTTCCCATTCCTGCTTGTTGAGGTCAGGTCGGGCAAATTCAGAAAGAATGTTCTCCTCGAACAGAAAGTAGACCTAGACTTAGACATGGTGGGAGGTCAGATCAATCTACATCTCGACAGGCTCTAGTCATGACGGGTGCTATGTCAGACGTACAACACCCTGGCAATCCGTTATGGCTGCAAGAGGCGTTGCAGTCTTAAGTTGTGCGTTAGACATAATCGTTTTGATATCCGCAAAATTGCCTGTGTTGGACTGTTCAAGGATGTGGCTGTCTTGGTGTCGGGAATACCCCTATCTAGCATTATTGGATGTGCAAGCCGCGAACGCACTCTCTGGCAGGCGGTCATTGTGAAGCTCTGTCTGATTACTCGGACATCGACTGACCCTTCGAGTTTTCCAGCATTCTGGTATCTATGTTGAAAATGCTTTTTCCAGGGTTGATCGGTAGCTCCCTCGGCCTTCTGGTATCGTTTCATACGGAGGGCTCTGGTCACCATAATTCACTCCTCATACATCGCACGCAGTAGATGAGTAAGTATACGCATTCTATAATTTTCTCTGAGATTTAGCTCATGTATTGCACCACCGAGTCTCTGGACGTGGGTATGCAAGGATTCACGGGTAATGGCTAGAGCAATTGACAACTTGATCTCTTCTCACACGGTGCACTTAGTCAGACGTGAAGTTCTCCACTGGGTTGCAGATGGATCTGCGCAGCACAAGGCAAGTCTGGATTGTTAGGGAGTTCCTCAAATGTTCGCCGCTCCAACGTTTAGAGCGATCGACTCAAGGGGTCGTCTCATTCTCCCAAGGCGACTCTCGACCCCAGAAGGCTATTGAGATCAAGAGAGTCTGCAGAATGCGCAGAGTCGAGACCTGGCTACTACTTATTTAGGGTGTTGCAAAGATGACATGCGTAAGGCCCCTTTACGGTAGTCATTGCAGGATTGCAGCTCAGATGTACGCCACTTCTCAAGCAAAAGATGGCAATGGCCGATGCTGTGACGTATCAAGGCCCATTTATACGGGGGCATCCTATGCGAAAGACCTACCATTCGACCATGTGCTCCCTGGATTTGCAGAGACTCCCGAGGGTTTGTAAAGGATGTCCTATCTACTATAGAGCCTACGTATGAAAGTGAGCATGCAGTCATTTTGCGGCACCTCGATGCAATCAACTCACAGGATCCAAGCTTGCGCTGCAGACCATTATCGGCCTCCTGGTGAGCACAGGGTCATCTATCTTGACACCTGGTGTTTTATACTGTCGAACATACCTTTGGAAGATGCGTTAGCTCACGAGCGATCTTGGCAGAATCCATAGCATAGGCATTGGACATATGCTCGTAGCCCAGGATAGGTACACAGGTGAGCCTGCAACAGACGGGAACGGAACCTCCCTCTACGGGGTCTGCCGCTGAAAGTGGGGTGCGGAAAGGTGCAGGCCATGCGTCTGCAAGTGGGTCTACGCAGCCAGACGATCATTACACAGCATTCCGCCTCCCCCATCCCGTCGCTTCATCCCGTCTGTTGTTATAGACGGGACAATCGCAGGCAGTGCGTTCCTTCATCTGTTCGACATCCTGTTTCTACTCTCATGGCTTCATTGCAGAATTTCACATGCTTTCGTCAGCTCATAACCGACTTCGCATGATGGCTCTTAGGTGCAGGGTAAGGCTGACAGCAGGAGCGATCGGCAAGCGAAGCCTGAGCCGAATACCTCGGTATATCATTTTCCTCACCAGGCGTAACGGACGTACGAGAGACTAGATCTGTATGGCTAGAGAGATGAAATCGCTAGTGAAGCGCGCCATGGTCTCTAAGAGGTGTCATCTTCGGAGCTCAACCATTGCCTGTCATCCTGCTTTACCGAGATAAGATAGCCAATTACCTAGGTACTGGGACTGATGTCAGACTATTGACATTTATTACACTTCAGTCGCTCGTCATCCCACATTCTCGTCCTACCATCTGCGTAGTTTCGTCTCGAATTGCTCCGTGCATATAAAGGTGCCCGTGTTGTGCAACACAGCTCTTGGCCGTCTACCCACCATCAGTCATGGCGACGCTCATCAAACCATCTACGCCCTCGCCTGACAAGGCTCATATTGAGCATGTCCTTGAACTCATACGTTTGGGCGACATCGATCCTAACCTCTTCACCAATGCGCGCCCGCTGTGGCATCCTCCTGGCGCTCGCGGTATCTATGGCGGAGCGGTGATCGCACAATGCCTGGCCGCTGCACAACGGACGGTTCCCGACAACTTCACTGTGCATTCGATGCACTGCTACTTCGTCCTGGCTGGTAATGCCGAGATCCCGGTGATCTACAGTGTGGAGAGGGTCAGGGAAGGCAAGTCTTTCTGCACGCGCACGGTTCAGGCAAGACAGAGGGGAAAGCCTGTCTTCACGACCACCCTGAGCTTCATGAGAGAGGGAGCCGGTGGTAAGGAGACAGTGTCGCATGCTGTCAAGATGGCCGACGACATGGGACCACCACCGCCAGATGACAGCGAAGAGGGTTTCGAAGTGCGAGCATCAAGAGGTGACAAGAGCGGCCCAGGCCCTTTTGTAAGCAGGAGACTTCGCAACCTGAACAACGATTCTCCCGAACTCGACAAGGTCAAGGCGAGGCAGTGGATCAAAGCAAGAGGCAAGATCTCGGACAAGGGAGGTTTCCAGGCACATCTGAACGCGATAGCATACATGTCCGACAGCTATTTCATGGGGACCGTGGCAAGGGTACACAGGCTGTGGAGATACGGCAACCAAGCCGACGCCAACAAACCCAAGGACCAGAAGCTATTGGACAGCCTGCCAGAAGTCTTGAAGAACTCTGCCATCAACCCAGAAGTCTTGGAGAAAATCCAGGCTGACGATTTTGACACCCGTACCCGTATGGAATCCATGATGGATGAGGACGTCATCGAGCAATTGCGCCACATGAAGATTGTTGACGGCAAATTGGTGCAAGGAGAAGTTAGACCTGAGATTGCCATGATGGTCAGCCTGGACCACACCATCTACTTCCACTCCAGGGACTTCCGTGCAGATGAGTGGATGTACAGTGAGATGGATAGCCCCTGGGCTGCCAACGGGAGAGGTTTCGTCACACAGAAGATCTACTCCAAGAGCGGGAAGTTGATTGCAAGCTGTGTGCAGGAGGGTGTTCTGAGGTTGAAGCCAAGACTAGGGGCACCTAAACTTTAAGGTTGTAGTTGAGCCTTGGAGTCGTAGGTGTAGTCTTTTGGTTGCCATCGATGATTGTAGAGTAAGCGCGTCTTTGTCGCTTGGAACAGGCACTATCAGTTAATTACGAATTGGAATGTATGTCTATATTCAACCCAAACGCACTTTTCTGATGGAGACATGCAGGACACAGCAATCAGTGGGTCTAGATGAGTGCCACAATAATTACGTGACTTGAAGAGCTTGACCTACTTTGAGTTGTGTCTGCCGAAGTAAATATAGAAGATCTCAATGGCATACATAATGTTATAGGTTATATATGATGAGACCATTCTGTCAAATCTATGCCTCTGCTACCCTAAGTTTATGTTGTGACACACTATCAGCCACGAGAATGTGATCCATTCCCAAGAGCGGAAGTCCGTCATTTTATAGTGGCAGCCTCAGGCTTCCGTTTGATAGTGCCTCCATTTCTAGTGCACGCATTTATTGAGCTAGAGAATATCGGAACAAAGCTTATGTACCTGGTTCATGGAATACTATGAATTGATGTATTGCGATTTGCCTCAGTTGTCATCGTTCACCAATGTCTAGCGAAGTCATCGATGTGCTGGACTTTGATCATCACATTGAACACCATGTGCCTCTTAGTGAGCACTCTACGATGGGTGTTGGTGGATCGACACGATACTTTGTGAGGGCCAAGAATGCACTTTATGTCCAAAGCGCTTACCAATGGGCTGCTACAAAAGCGTTGCCTATAGCCGTCATTGGAAGTGGAAGTAACGTTGTTTGGACGGATGCTGGCTTCAAGGGCTTGATTCTCAGGATCGACATAGAAGCCTTCCGGGTTGATGAAACCAGCGAAGAGGAAGTGTTTGTACGGCTAGGAGCAGGTGAGGTTCTAGACAGTGTTGTTGAACGCACTGTACGGATGGGCTTTTGGGGTATTGAACGCCTCAGTCATATTCCTGGTACTTGCGGCGGCGCCGTGTTCCAGAACTCAGGGGCGTATGGTCAGGAAATCTCCCAAATCTTAGTCGATGTCGAGGTTTACGATACGCAGGCGCGAAGCAACGTTGTCCTCTCCAATCAAGCTTGCAAGTTCAGCTATCGGTCTAGCACATTCAAACTTGATGAAAATGGGCGCTACGTCGTCCTCGGCCTCACCATTCGGCTACAGCGGCACAACATGAATCGCGAGGTGGATTTCCCGCTCCCAGGACTTGCACCTGCCCACACGCTCAAGGAAGTGAGGACGGCAGTGATCACCATTCGAATGTCAAAATTACCTGACACAGCAGTCTTCCCAAATTGTGGGTCGTTCTTTGTCAACCCTACTTTGCAGCAGGATGTCTTCAATTCCAAGCCCGACCTAGTCAATGCTCCTCATCACTGTGTAGGTGCACATCATGTCAAGATCCCAGCAGCCTGGCTCATTGAGCAGTGCGGACTCAAAGGGCACGTAGACCTGGACCTTGGCTTCGGAACATGGCGAAACCAACCACTCTGCATTGTCGTCATCGCAGAACAGAGCGCATCGTGTCGCAATCTGATGAAATATGCAAGATACATTGCCACGTGCGTGAACGAGAAATTTGGCATTCTTCTCGAACCTGAGCCGATATTTCTTGGAGACTAAGGTGCTGTATCATGCTGCTCACTATGAACGATCAGACAGATCTCACAGACTTGCTCCCATCGCCATGGAAGTACAAGTTTTCACGTGCTGCAAAGCATAGTAAAACGTGGAAGTGGCGGTGCAGAGTAAGGCCCTGTTCACCTCGCCCGTATCGCCAACGTCCGTTTTGCAGTCTATATGGCCAAGATGGCAGTGGTATCCACATAAGCTAGCCTGCAAGGTTGTATAACCCGCTAAACCAGATGAAGGTGCAATATTGACAGTTTTCTTCACCAATCGTGTCTGTATTAGAGTCTGTTATATATAAATCATAAGTATTATCAATACCAGAATCATTGCACCCGCTGGCGGAATCTTGAAACGTCCCAGAACTATCGCCAACGTGAATCTCGCAAATGGGTGCGACAGTGCCGAGTAATGAACCCTAAGCTTTCGGAGATTTCAGAAACTCGATTTGGCACACCCCTAGGGACGGTTCTCGCGCAAATGGCAATTCCATGAACATTCTGATAAGTTTTTGCTTTGGCTACTAATATGACAGCGGAATACCTAAGCTTCGATAGCTATCTTCTCCTGCAGTAATGAGAATATTCCTGAGGATGCCATGTGATGGAAACTGTGTTCAAAGCCAAGCGACATAATGACTAAAAGATCATCAAATTCACCTAGTTGCCACCAATGGTAGCGGTAGGAGCTACGTGAACCGGCTTTGCTTCAGAGTCCGGACTGTCTGCCCAGCTGCCAAAGAATGGAGCAGCTAGAGAGTAGCGGAAGTAACCTGCAGAGTAGTCCTTGTTTGGAACACGTTCTTTGATATGTTAGGATCAGTCTCGAAGATCTTCGGCTGCTTACGATGATAAGGGTGGTACTTACCGTGGTCTGGTGGGAAATGAATACGGCGGTGGTCGTAGTATTGCTTGCGGAGGTCTGTCCCCTCGCTCTTGTTCGAATAGGTTGCATAGATGCTGGCGCGAGGCTTCTTGGTGTTGTTTGGAGCAGAGCGGTGTGCCAAATGAGAACCAAAGAGCAGGATGTCTCCAGGAGCTAATGGCACTTGCAGCCAGTCATGGCGCTTTTGCCAGTCGAGGGTGATGAATCCCTTGGTAACGTCAATATCCATCTTGTGTGAGCCTCGGACTACTTCTAAACACCCATTTTCTGGTGTTGCGGCATCAACAGCCAGGTTGGCGGTGATGTGCTCCATGTCTCCAAGATGAGCGTAGGCTCGAGCATCGATGTGCGCTCGGAATCCATTGCTGTTCGCCTGCTTGTAATTGATCTTGTCTTTGAAGAGAAGGACATCCTGTAGTACAGATCAGCGTGACGGCCACAACTCTGGCTGCCGTAAAGGTCAGGAAGAATATCTTACATCACCATTCAAGGTCTTGAGGATCTCTCCCAAAGCTGGCCCACAAATAAGGTCTTTAAGTTTTGGGTGCCAATCAACAAAGTTCTCTGTTCTCATGAGGATTCTTTCACCGTTAGAGCTCTTCTCATCGTATGGCATCCACTTGCCCGCCTCTCGAGGCCATGCTTTGACCTCGTTGCTCCAAATAAGGAGGTCATGAGGATCTGTCAGGAGGTTGTGTTCATTGGCACGCAACACAAGGAAGCCATCCTTGTGGTAGGACTCGATCTGCTCCTGGCTGAGTTTGAAAGTCATTTTGATAGAGTGTTCAAAGGGTTTGCAAAGTTCTAGGTGTTTGATGGAGTGCTTCTTGTTGATAGCGAGAATGTTTGGATGAGATATAACCACAACGTGTCGACCATGGTCTTAAGTAGTCAATACTGCCTTCCATAACTATGCGATATCGAAGAGACCTGTCTCTTGTCTTTCGGCACGTAGCCGTTGTTTGTAGTATACTCCGAGCTGAGTGTTTGCCACAAGGTCTAGCATTCATGAATACGCCCTCAAGTGCTCACCTCGGACGTCTGCCGACATTGTGTCTACTAGAATGGAAGGTGATCACCAGACATGACTATATGCTGGAGATACCTCGGCTAGCAACATGTGTACATGCAGACACTGATGCACGACGTCACTGTGGCTGTTGAACTGCATAACAGCATTTCGAGACAAATTCTAGGACTTTGGAATGAACTAAATGAACAAGATCGTCAGTATCAGGGGGAGAATGCACTGCTGACAGGACAGAACCGCCATTATACGAATTGCTGACCGGAGCCAGACCGGGAAATGCTGCTGACAATATCTGAATACCTTAATCACACTGCATTCACGGTAGACCTCGCCGAAGACTTCCCACTGACAGACAACCCCTATGGAGTTGTCTCCGTGACATTGTCTGAATGCTTTAATTAACTTCCATCAATCCTAATCTTGATCAGATGGCCAGCTGTTCCACTAAACATCCTTTGCTCACTATATACATTTTCAGAGAACACTTCCAACAACGAAGATGACTGCACTACAACCTGGGGACACTTTTCCTTCAGATGTTACGTTCTCGTATATCCCATTTGATGAAGCTATAAGCAATGGAACCTCCTGCGGCAGACCTGTCAATTATAACACTTCCAAAGGTACGTACACCAACCCATCAAACTGGTCAGGATTGTCTTTACGGACCCAGTTGATGTCGAACTCTGTTAGAATTTGCGAACAAAAGAGTGATCTTGGTTTCAGTTCCTGGTGCTTTCACCCCAACTTGCTCTGCAAGACATCTGCCAGGATTGCTTGAGAATCTGGACAGGTTCAAGGCTTTGGGCGTCCAGCAAATCACCATCATTGCCTACAACGATCCGTATGTCATGAATGCGTGGAGGAAGAACAACGAAGTCCAGGACGACTACGTGGTAGGACTACTACAATAATTGGAATTAGCTCACTGCTGACATGTGGAAGCTCTTCCTCACCGATCCTGCCACAGCATTTGCCAAGCAGATTGGCTGGACGAAAGGCGAGCGGACGGGACGGTTTGCTATCGTGATTGATGGTAACAAGGTTACATATGCAGCCAAAGAGCCGGGCAGTGAAATCACCGTTTCGTCTGCAGAGGCGCTGTTGAACTTTCTTGAGCAGATTTGAATGGACTAGGCGTTCATATTGCGCATGTAGATCCATCTAAGCATAGTCGTGAGAAGCTGCAATATCACCCGGGCTAGATCGAATCCTGACAGTTGGTCGAGTGTCGTAGTAGGAAGTGATCTGTTGCTTCGACTGCTTAGCGTTGAAGCACTTGTAGACAAAATGTGTTCGCGATGGAGAATATTTGTAGGGCATTACTCACTGTGATATGAGGACTGTACTCACCGTCGAAGATCAAGTCCAAGTATGTTTGTAATCAACAGTTCTTTCTAAGCAATTCTTCGTCTACAGAGTGTCGATTCAGAAGGATTCAAACTCCACAATAGATTGATGCTGGCTACTTAGGCTTTCACTACCTAGCTTCTCACGCTGTGATACCATTTGAGAGCCGCTGGATGTTTTCCAAGAATAGATATTTCAGCTCCGTCGATGTCTCTACCGGTCGTGGGAGCTTGCTGGAGAACCTATCATTGGTCACAGCAACTATCAATGTTCCGCCAGTAGCACTGGACAAAGCGGATCGCAACCCAAAGACGTTGTCGACGAAGATCTTCTGCTGATACGGTAGGCCCTCAGCAAGGTCTAGGAAACTCCCTGGCTGGATCATGAGTGGCTGACTTCCAGTCGAACTGTACACTCCGTTGTAGATGACAACGTGCACAACGTTGGAGTGCCGACTCAATCCTGCAAGGACAGCATTGTTGCCAAGATGCATGATGAAAGATCCGTCTCCATCTAGGCACCATATTCGACGACTTTCTTGCGCGAAGCCTACAGCAAGTCCTTGAGCGAGAGCAAAGGAATGTCCCATGCCTCCAATGCAGAAGAAGTTTTGGCCGAGATTGCCGCCTTTCTCTTTGTGAATCATATAGAGCTCGCGGCTGTTTCCACCAAGTGACGAGACTGTTGTGTCATTGGCGTCGATGAAGTCCATACTATGACGAAGCACAAGCTCACGAGACAGTGGTAGGTTACCGCTCCCCATAGGCGAAAGCCACCGGGTAGCTTTTACGAAGTCCAGCGCCCTTGGAAGCGAGCTTGACGACTCTTCACTCGAGGCCGAATCTTTCACAGTTTTGTATTCGGCAAAGGTGTTTCTTGGCACAATCAGAGCAACCGGCGTCTTCTTCTGTTCTGCAATTTGGATAAGTCTTGACACCGTGGCTTTCGCATCTGCGAGGTTTCCGCGGATCTCTTCATATGGAAAGCCGTTGGCTTCAAGGTTATCAAGCAAGCGAGGGCCGATGAGCGCATGCTGCGGCTCGTCTTTTTCTCCAGGCTTGCCTCTCCAACCTATCATAAGCAACATGGGTATGCCGAATACCTCTTTTGCAGCGATAGATTGCAGCGGGTTCAGTGCATTGGCTAGACCCGAGTTCTGCACATAGGCAAGCGCAATCTTGCGGGTGGCCAAGTAATACCCTACGGCGAGTCCAACTGCAGCTCCCTCATTGGCAAGCACGACATGCTCGGATGTTGGCTTAGTGGCAGAAAAGTATGACAGTATGCCACTGAGACTGGAGTCTGGGACCCCAAACGCTGTGTCAATGCCGTTCGATTGAAGCACTTCGCGGTCAAAGATCTCAGGATCGAATGCAGCCATGGTGATTAAGGATTTAAAGATATGAGGATTGCTGTCATAAGCTCTTCGAAGGCTTTTCGGTTCTGCTTGTATGATCGATGCAGCAACTTACCCTTTCTATGTAAAGGCGTCTTCATTGCCCACACAGCAGATCCTGTGCGTTGCCTAGAAAGTGCGTGCACAGGAACGTAATCAAAAGGCAAGATCGCTAATTACTCAGTCGGTGACGGACCGAGAATGATTTGACCCGCAGAAGGCATCGTCAGTGTCATGATCGTTACAAGTCGGCAGCGAAGATCTGCATTCGCGTGAAACTCTTATCGTGATATTAGGATACATGCCGGTAGACCGGCGGAGCACCGATGTATGCGCAAAAACTTCCTTTATGTCGAAAAGAGCAAGCTGTCACACGAGCTTTCTGCACGTTGTCAGAACGGGCTTCCGGCATTGTCATGCTAGCTTTCTGCATGTAGTCACGCGAGCTTTTACTGCTATCAGACGCGGGGCTTGAACGGCCTAGTGGACCTGCAGCACTGACTGTTCATGTTGCGCAGCTCAGAGCGATGACATATGTAGTGTTGGTGGCGGCTGCACCATACGTATAAAAATAAGCTAGGCGGGGATATCGACATTTGTAGCTTGCTCGAGGGCCAAGGGTCTCGAAACTACTGAAAGGTTGCGCATGCAGCAGACGGCGTCAGCTTGTCAATCGTAAAATAACGCTGACGAACAATGTCACCTTGAGGACATCAGCGCAACGCCTTGGTCGTTAGGATGTCAGTTACACACCCGATTGCAAGGAGGCGAGCAACAATATTGCGTTCTCGAATAGTGCTAACAACCAGATACCGCAATGATCGGGATAAGTCTTTTCTGAGCATCACAGAACATACATAAGACGTGCACCTTTCCATCTTCGCAGTCTTCAGTTTGCAGAACCATCTACCTTATTAGTACTTACTTATCGATCTTCATTAGCTTCCAAACGCAAAGATGTCGTCCTCAATCAAAGCATTGCTTGGCAGCAACAATAACCGAATTAGATTATTAGAAGCACATGACAGTATCTCTCGAGAAATCATTCGCAACGGTGAGGGAAACGATGGTGAAAAGTTTCACGGATTCTGGATGTCGGGTCTCACTCAGACTACGTATCTTGGCGTGCCTGACACTGAACTGATCTCTCCATTAGAGAGAGCTTCTGCCATGGCTGCCAAGGATTATATGGGGCCTACTAGTGACCGTCGACTCGGTGCTGCGTACGATGCCGATAGTGGCGGAGATCCCAAGGATATCTCGGCATTGGTGTTGTCACTCGCGAAACAGGGTGTATCAATGGTCATCATTGAAGACAAATTTGTTGGTGAGCCAGGTAACAAGGTCAACTCCCTCAAAGAGACGTCAGGCTCTCAGTCTCTGGCACACCCTGAAGAGTTCGCCAAGATCGTGCGAACGTTCTCTAAGGCATCTGCAAACTTGGATATGATGATCACGGCCAGGATTGAGGCTTTCACTGTCCGCAAAGTCATCAAAGGTAACGAAGCTGCGGAGAAGGCGTCCGTGGATGCTGCCATGAAAGATGCACTGCGCAGAGCCAAGATTTATCGCAGTGCAGGCGCACATGCAATCATGATCCATAGCAAGAGTTCTTCGCCAAACGAGGTCCTATCATTCATGAAAGAGTTCAAGGCAAGCGACCCCACTGCAACTGTAGTTGTCGTGCCGACAACCTACTCCCAAGCAAATGAAGATATCCTATACGATGCAGGCGCTGATGTCATCATTTACGCGAACCACCTGATGAGAGCAAAGATCAGAGCCGTGAATGACTTTTCGGAGGAATATCTCCAGGGAATGACCGACATTATAGCCAAGGATGCCGAATTCAAGGCTTGCGTGGAGGCGCAAAACTTTGGCTACCTTCTTCAAAGGCTGATGAGTCGGGAGTCCATTGACGGAGTGATGAAGTGGTACCGGATCTTGGCAGAGGCATACGCAGTGGAGAACATGTCTAGGGTCGTTGATTGCCTGCTGAATGGTAAGACCTGCAGCGCAGCCGATAAGCACATCATTTCGGTCAAGGATTTGCTGAAGATCAATTCACGCCAGCTGGATTTGTTATGCTCTTGCAAGCAAGTTGGATGCATTAGCGTCTAATATGTAGCTAGTTCAAGCTTCGATTAATCTCAGCGGCTTCTAACCCTCGGAACTGTTGCCAATTTCCCCATGATTTTTGCTCTACGCCATACTTGGCGCATATAACACCATTACAAACGCTGCTAGTGTGTTTGTAAGAAGCAAGTTTGATCGTGCTAGCTGGATGTACTTGTATGGACCTGGGCACAATTGATGTAGATGTGTCCTTGTACGTGTCTAAGCATATGAAGGATTGGCTTGGCAAAGCCAGCTAAGCTTGCAGAAGCTTTTTAAGGGACAGACTAGGCTCGCGGCGTGCTATCCCGGCTGTACAATGACAATGCGGACGGGATCCTAATCGGTCTCGGACCGTAACCCGTCTTTTGGATCCTTCGACATATGTTATTATATGATCCAATGCCACTGGAACGAAATCACCCATAATGGCTTCTTTGAGTTGGCTTAGCTGACCTGACGTTGCTTGCTAATATTACGCCTTGATCCCTGGCCTTGCTTCATATTTCATCACGAACCTACGTTCTCTGACAGACAGCATCATAATGCCGAGTCGCAAAGTTCGCAGTTCGGACTGTGAGAATGAAGCACAGTCTGAGAATAGACGCAACCAAAATCGTGAAGCACAAAGACGTCATCGTAATGCTCACTTTTGACTTTGTTAACCAGTCGACCTGCTTTATCTGATTTAAGCTCTAACGTTACGTAAAAGCTAATACAAAAATTAAATAGGAGACAAGCTTCGCCAATCAAAAGCTGTATCGTGTGGAGCTCAGGATGTCACTAGGTCAGCAACAGGACAGGGACGGCCGCAAACCAGGAACGGCCTTTTTGATGTGGACCAGTCTTATCACTTCGGTGACTTCGCTCGACCCAATGCAGGAATTGGTAACGTGACTTCGTTCGCTGATTTCCCGACCGACCATCCATTAGGCACGAGTTCATTACTTGCACAGAATGTACTGGACCCAGTAGTGTCTCCCGACGACGCCGAAGTATTCCTTCGGCAGCTTTCAGAGATCCCGTTCCACGACCATGAATCCGTCTCTCTCCAAGGTTCGTCGGTACAAGCCTTTTCGAGCAATCAGGGATCAAGTCAGAACCGTTCCTGCAGCGTGCAACAAATACGATCTCAAAATCCAGCTCAAAGCCCAGGTTATCTTCTGCCGTCTTCTTGTTCTCATTTGGGATGCATGCAGATTGCTGAATCGGGCCAACCCAATATAGGCCGACAAAGGCGTCAGAGTTCCCTCACAGAATTCGATCACACTATTATTCAATTATTGTGCGACGGAAAAACTTTGACCGACGTAAGTTGTAAATTTCCTAGGCTTCACCATTGCTAATGGAGACTTAGACACCCATTTGTTGCGCACTGCAAAACGAACCATGGAAACGCTCCGGTGTCGACACAACAGTAGAGCACTCAGAATGCTCATGTGGTATATCTCGTGCTGAGCGCATTAAGCCTGAATCAATGGCTCGGAAGCTGCGCGAGCTGTACGCATCCGGCGTCGATCTTGGTTGTCTTCCGCCAGATGAAGCTGCATTACGGATCCTGCTCACGTTGGAGGAGCGATTTCGGGGACTAACCCCGGCACATTCGAGATAAAATCGAAAGCACTGTAGCTCAAAACTATGCCGTTTCAGTGCCAAATTCCCTGAGGTTGTCTCAGAGTTCGTTCGTGATAGCCGCAAGAATTTATGAATGCTGTGTAACAAGTCTTTCAATGCTCACTCCTGAGCGATCTCCCGTGTACGGGCTTGGTGACATATAAAGAGTGGCATTGATGCAATCTCAGGAATTCTGATACTGTGTTTATCGCTATGGCAGGCGCTATTTAACCCTTATTTACCGTGACCACAATGAACAACAATGGCCAGCGCACGTCTCACTCTGCAGTGTTTGACGTGGCTACTCTACAACCACTAGCCTGAGGAAAACGAACAACACACGCGGTCACAGTAGTTGGCGGTAACGGCAGAGTTCTAGTCACAGTATACCAAGCTGGTGCTATTAATAGGTCTGGACACGTTACACTATTGCAGCCACTATCCAATACATAATCTGCGATTAATGTCTTACCGCCTATCACTCTTACCGACAATACTTACGAACTCCCGCTTCGTCGAGCCTTCCAACAAAGTGACATGGTCTCTTCCACGCTTTAGTTCAAAGGCGCTTGGTTCTTTGGTAGTGTCCTAACATTGGGAGGATTTCGTGATACTTCAAAGTCAACTACGCTTCTTCTCACCTGTGGGACAGCATGGGTATGTTACAAATCACTGCATCGTTTTCGCCAAAGAGTAGGGTTTTACTTTGTTTATCGGGTGAGAGGACCTGCATACTGGATCATCTGCATTCAGCTAGTATATAATTAATACATACAATGCCAAGAATCCTTCGACACAAGCGAGTTGTTTTCAATTATAAGGTGAGGACTTCAACTCTCCGTTCAGAACACTCTCAGTCAAATATTAGCCAATGATTTTTTGGTGTTGAATATGGACAGGGTCTCGTCAGTAATACGCAGGATGCCTTGTAGACACAGATCTTAAAGTGCATTATCGTGCTATCCATCGCTGACCCTCGGGGCAAGGTGACAATTTCGAAGAAAGTAATTACAACTTACTGATCATGCTTGCCGCATTAGTGCCAATCCGGTGGCACTATGTCGAAGTATAAATTCAAAAGTTGCCACATGTTCGTCTTGGACTAAAGTGGCTTTCATATCTAGAGATTAATGCTTGTCTTTTTGATTCCACTACATCAAAAATCTCTTCTTGGCTTCAACTGGACAATTTACTCAGATAGGTTTTATGGGGCTGTGGTGGGTAGAAGCCGCTAGTTTGATTTAGCAATTCATTCTGTAGATGTCTTGTTAGGCCTAACTAAAAGAAACTTTTGCTTCACTATAATGCACCTGCCGCTTGTAAGCATGATCGAAAATCTCCCTTCGTTATGTAGGCATGCGTAATGTGAACGCAAACAGCACGACTGCCGCTAATGATATGGTCACGATTGTCATTTCTGTTCCCTCCACTTCGGGCCGTAGCGCAGGACAAGTAAAACGAAAGGACTGAAGACAAGCCAGAGACCAACGACGGTGACGGTCATCCAGCCTGCTCCACCGGCATTACTTATCAGCCCTCCCAATGCAACACCACCAGCACCTAGCCAACATCTACTGAGGTTCATCGCAGAGCTGCAGGTACCTGGTTTGTCTCGATGCAAATCCAAGAGCAAGTTATTCATGGATGAAAACGAGCTTGCAATGCCGAAAGCCTGCAGGAACAGGAACACCAATGGAGCCGCAAGTGATGTTCGAGCTTGTAAAGTCCAGCCGTAAGAGAGCATACAGATTCCGGTGCCAATCAGTAGCGGCAAGGTGATCTGTAGGCGTGCGGTCTCGATTGGAAAATTCCGCAAGTCCTGTTGTTTCTGCTTTGAGATCTCTATGCCCAAGCGGTTCGCGTGGCGGTGAAAGTTCCAATCGAGAAACCGACCACTGCCAAGGACGGATGTGATTGTGCCAAAGGCTGCTGGAAGGTAGCAAAGACTTATTTGGATGGTGTTGAATCCGTAGCCCTTCTTCAGCTGTGCTGGTAAGGTAGATACGATAACGTATGAGCTCGCATAAATCATACCGCTGTACAAGAGCAGCATACAGGTCTCCTTCTCCCCAAATAGTTTTAAAGAGCTCCACGGAGACATATGAGCTCTTGTTGACCTTCTTGTCTGTGAAAGATCCGTTAAAGTGTTGTGTGCGCCGGACTCATTGTCGGCTTGTCGCTTATATTTACCACGAAGGATGGTGAAGAAAGGCCGATTCCACCTTGGACTTGGAACAGAGCCATTCCCGACGATTTTACGGCTGGTTTCAGGCATGAAAAGCAAGAGAATGATTAAGACTGTAGACGCAAAGATGGTCATGAACCAGAAGATCGATTTCCAGCCCAAGTATTGGCTTAGCAATCCTCCGATGATCTTACTCCAAGGGTCAGCAAACTCTTTTCCTTTGGATAAAACAGATGGCTCGCATCTTACTGGGCCAATAGCTGGTCCTACCATCCATCCCATCTGCACGTAGGATGTATAGCTTCCTCGTTCCGCAGAAGTGACAATATCCGAAACTGTCGCGAGAGACATCGCGATTGTGGCGCTACTGCCCGCGCTCTGTAGGCACCGCATGACAAGGAGAAGAGCGTAGTTGTCTCTGAAAGCCGCTCCGATGCAACCAGCAAGGTAAATGATGAACGCGACGATCAGCGCTGGCCGCCGACCAGTCTCGTCAGACAAATTTCCGATGAAGGATGGAGCAATGCCCTGCACGATCTAGTGTACGTCACTGCATCAGCATACACGCATCATAAGGACTACTTCCGCCAAACTCACAAGATAAGCTGTGATAGTGTAGCTGATGTCGCCCGTGGACACATGCAGGTCGTCTGCCAGCATAGGAATGATAGGGTAGTACATACTCCCTGTTAACGGTGGCAATAGTGTTGTGAAAGATGCAATGAAGATGATAAGCCGCTTCTCTGCAAGTGTGAAAACTGAGAATGGTGCCTCCGTCTCTGCGCCTAATTGTGAACGTTGCTGCTCAATCGCATTTATGTTTTTCTCCGTGTCGACGCTGGGTACGAAGGGCGGAGCTTCGCTATCCGAATCTTTTCCTGGGTGGTGTGAAGCGGCCATTGTGTCGTGGATATCTCTTTAGGGCTGTTTCATCCAAAGCTATTTAATTAGCATGATTCAACAGCATTTCGTTTTGTTCATTGGTCAGAAAGGCGCTCACCAAACGCTCACAGATGCTCAGATCTATGATATGAATCGAACGCTGATTGTAACAATTGAAAAATTCACTGGATGGAACGAGTGTTTGGGTATGCTGCGCAGATGTTAAGGCAATATACATTAATGATAGTCGCTGTGATACCGGCATTACTCCGAGATTGTAGTCGGATCTGGCCGACCAGGGGGAAGTAGCCGTAGGCCATACCTAGACTTTGTCTGAGATGGTTACATCTGCTTCTTAGGCTCATGCAGATCTAGAGTTATTGTACAAATCATTCAATGTATGATCTTCAAATTCGCTGTTCAGAGTTGAATCGTTGAAACCATTGAACTTACAATAGCTCAACTTCCCGATATGCTACCCTCAATTCGCCAAACACTAGTCGATGAACTATCGACCACGGCTTCAAGTACGTCCATAGGTGTTTAAGTCTTAGGACATCTGTTACGTATCCTCGGCCCTAGCCGCTTTTTTGGCCGGCTAAAACCTCGGCCCCGCCCCGATATCTGCAGATCAATACTTGGGTAACGCAACACTCACATGTACCGCGTCCAGGGATGACGCCATCTGTACAGCCAACAATAGCTATCACAAACGGTAAATCACGTGAGACGTTTCTAAGAGGCACAGAGGCAGATGCTTCTGCGTGCTCTTTTGAATGGCTCTCGTTGCTCGGTGGCAAAGGTAAGGACGTCAGTCTCCTCTCCGCCCTGAACCCACAGCCAAGAGAACATGGAGCAGTACCTGCGCGGCACTAACGACACTGCTGGTAACGAGACACTCGAAGATCGGCAGACCCGCCACCCAGAGGGAAGTCGGCTTAGGCTGGATGCCGGTCGTGCGGGCACAGCTTGTCTGTCATGTAGGAAACAGAAGGTTCGTCACAACTAGAAGTTGTAGCCTTACGGCTGGGTGTGGCTAAATGCTCATGGGTAGATAAAATGCCAAATGAGGGATTTGCAGCCACCCTGCGCACGGTGCAAGAAAAGAGGCCTTGATTGTGTACTCGATCGCAGCATTGATGAAGTGTGAGCCCAGCCAAATGCACAATTTGCGTAAGCGACATGACAATATTGACCAATGATGTTCATGTAGGTGGAAAAGAGATATGGAGCACAGAGTGGCCATGTTGGAGCAGGCCCTATCTACAGCATCAATCAGTCAGCCTGGAGCCAGTTCATCGACTCCCTATCGAGGACCTGCTCCTCAACAGCTTGTGTCAAGCATAGAAAACCCATCGTTATTCGAGGAACAACCTGCGCCAGAAATAGCGCCACACGACTGGACGATTATGGTGGATCTCGAGACGAGTCCAGGCACATTGCCTGGTCATTACGTTCTCTCTACAGCTCCAGGCGGTCCTCCAGAATGTCGCTACCAAGCGATGATTGGCCGTGGCGTCGTAAGTCTAGAGAACGCAGAGAAGTATTGTGCAACGTATCGGAATCTGCTCGATCATTTTGTGTACGGAATCCATACCAGAGGTTACAATGGTACTACGTCTGTGGTGAATCTGGCCACTTGCACTGTCGGGGCTCTGTATTTGGCCTCTCCAGACTTTGATAAACTCTATAGAGAGTTTTTTGCATTCAGTGCCGAATTGAGTTTTGCGAAGAGAAGCACCATTGACGATGTCCGAGCACTTTGCATAGGAGCGTTCTGGCTAAGCGACCTGTCTTGGACATTTGTCGGTATACTCGTGCGGCTATCTACGGATTTACAATTACAACGATCGATACCAAAAGCTCTAGACGGCGACCATGAGCACTACTTACGGGCGCGCCTTTACTTTCTCGTCTATGTCTGCGACCATCACTTTTCAATCCCATATGGACGGCCACCCATAACAAGAGAGTGCCAAGCGGTCCAGAGTGCACGGAAATTCCTTGACTGCGAGTTTGCCACGGAGGATGATGCACGTCTAATCAGCCAGGTGCTTCGCTGGAGTCTATGTTCCAACATCTACGACACTTTCGGCGCAAATGTGGAACGGCCACTCTCGGGCACACAGATTCCACAGATGCGACGCTTCAATATCGCTTTAGATACTCTTCGGGCTGAGTGGGCGGATCGACTCGATGCTAATGTTTTCGTTGGCAACTACCCGCAAAAGGGAGCAAGTCTGCAATATCATTTTGCAAAGCTATATCTTGGCTCTCACGCGTTGCGAGGGTTTCCTTGCGACCTCTCACAACGAAGTGCGTCGGGCGAAACAATGGAGGTTGACGAGCTTGCCAACAATGCCGTCTTTTCGGCAGCATCCATCTTGCGGACAGTCGTCTCCGATACGGAACTGCAATCGTACCTCAATGGTCTGCCAATATATTTTCACACGATGATAACATTCGCCATTGTATTCTTGCTTAAGGTGTCAACTCGACGCTTCACTTCCATTCGGCTCGACACGCAAGAAGTGCAACAACTGCTAGTCGCTCTAGTAGCGATCTTGAAGCAAGTAACGGCCGTCATGCATCCTCGTCATCTCTTGGTAAATATCACTAAAGGCATTGTTGAAGTACTGCGGAAGACTGGCCTTGCTGAATCGCCAGCCGCCGTTTCCGAACCTACAAGCTCAATGAGTTCTGGTACTAGCCAGGCATTGCCAAATCTGATCCAAGGAGATTTTTCATTCGTGACTGATGAGATGTTTGATCAGGCAATATTGAATGATTATGACATGCTTTTAGGTCAGCATCACAATCTGTAAGCAATTTGGGAAGAAGGCTTAGAAGTGCGCTATGATGTAGAGCACCAAGGTAACTTGTCGCGCAACGGTGGTGGGGTACATGTTGTCTTTGGGAACAAGAAATGGCAAACATGCATGTCCTAGCTTTTCAAAGCACTTGAATGTGTTGAACCTTCTCAAAGCCTAATACATGTAGACAGCAGTGAGATGTCTGGTGGAAAAGGCATGCCGCAGGCGCTCCTTCGTCGAGTATCCATAATTACCTAGATGTAGGTGCGTGTAGAAGATGTGCACATGTTCAGAGGGTGAGTTTTTTGCAATGCAGGACGAATCTGTGTGTAGTGGAAAATCCTGCTTATCCTTAATGAACGATGCGCAGAATTGTCATTACATGCAGCCATAACATTCTAGACCCTATACTGACACCTCTACACACTTGAACGAAAGGTAACCAGCCACGAACATGATAATCGTTCCACTGCCGTGAATATGCTCAGCATCTGAAGAGAGATGCATTGTCATTGTGGTTACTAGAAAGTACAGAGGCCAAACCTCGTGGACTTCCGTTACACCTCCCTTACAAGGGAGATTATTTTCACTCGACCGCCTAGACAGATATTTCTTCCTGGCTGCAAAGAGCATTGAGAACCTGTTATTCAAGGTTTGTTTGCTTGAGCGCCATAGAAGTAACGATTTGACGTTTATGCTGGTCGAAACCAAGCGAAGTTTGGATGGAGGGCTCAAGGTGGTCGACACAATAGATCGTGGCCTCGATGCGCTGATTATACTTTGGTTTGCACTCAGTCTTGTAGCCAAGACGGAGACTACGGCTTTGTTCCCCTAGAAGTCAAGCAGGCAGGCAGGCAGACCGAATACCTGTCAATGCGGCTTCCTCGCTGTAATACTATGTTCTTTGGGCCTGCATGATACATTAATATCCTTACCTTGTTGCAAAATCGACCCCTGCAGAATGCCAATGGCAATAGCATAACATTGAAGTGGATGGAGCGATTTAAAGGTTGGCCCACTGCGGAGGGTTTTCGTTCGCTAGTGTGGCTGTACCCGTAATTCGTTTGAGCAGTATAATGAGATTGAAATGGTCATCTTGGGATCGATTGAAGACTTCCTGTCGGTATATTAGACACATTAAATGCCTAGGCTCGCAATGTTGACTCAGTAACTGGAAGCCTATTCTCATATTGGACGTGGGTATCGTGGCAGACGAAAACCTCTGCATTGTCAACTCTCTCAAAGAGAAATCTACCTGCTACCATTTTTCTTTCGATTCCTAGGATGTATTTGAGTTCTTGTCAGAAAGTCATGCACAGCGCTGAACAGCGGATTGCTTTGCCGAAGTAATCATCTGCCTCACAGCTCGTAACTTCGTACGCCTCCCCAGTGTTACGCATATTGTACCTTGGGAGCAAACGTATCTTGTAATATGATACATTGTTGTTTCTCAGAAAGCGATCAATACAAAAATACAGCTAGCATAGAGACGAGACAGTCATCATCTCAAATTTCCTGTTCTCGCAAGGTATTAGCATGAGTGCTCAACTATGCACGGAATGTGATAAAGGCTTAATGCAGACGAGGCGATACAACTCAGATATCTAGTTAGAGGATAAGCATGACCATACTCTCAAGACTGGTTCGAAGCAGTGGCCGATCTTAGCATTTAATAGAGGTCTGGGAATATGCGAGAGAAATCGAACATGTTGTGAAAGAGTTAAGCTGGTCAAGGCCACCTTGGCAGCGCAAGTGCAGTCAACCCTACTGCTGACTATAGCCCGCTGCACAGCAATTCCGCCACGGAGTGGCTTGACAGAAAGAGTAGAAGCAGCCCCAACGGCAGTGAGCCGCGGCCTGCCCTAGAAGCTGCCAAACTACCCATGAGCAAGTCACGGCGCCATCAAACGCCATATATTGGCCGTCCGGGTCATATCCCGCATCTCTTGCGTAAAACGTAGGTAGTGCTACCACCACGACAGGCCAGATGAGACTTCCAAGCACACCAACCTCAAGCACGGCCAGCGACTCTGGCTCTGCGTCGACTCTGCAAGAAACGTTCTCAGTAGGGTCGCGGGTAGTTGGGTGGCTATTCAAGCAGGCAATGTGAATCGTTTGTGGAAGATTCAGATGTCAAGGCGGGCGACATACGTAGAGTGGGTTATATACAAGTTAGACTAACTTGATGCTACAATTTCTTGTGTCACATATTCCAACAAATCGACTCTCCAAACACAATGTTCTTGCTGGTCAACATCACGTGCTGCAAAACTTTCGTGCTTGCATTAGAGTTTTCATCCAGCCATCGTATACCATCTCGTCCCACAGGCTGCAAGCTTCGTATCACCTACTCTGCATTATCGTGGATACACAATGGCTGTTTTGGTGAAGGCCGAGGCAAGCTTTATATGCAGTCTCGGGCAACGCCTTGGTCGTTTCTTTCTCTCTTGCTCACTACAATCGAAAAGAGTTTCAAAGATGAAAACATTCATGAATCTCCAAAATTACGGCATGAGGTGATGCTGGTCTACAAATCCAGATGCGGTTTTGATGACCCCATTGCTTAACAGAGTTCTCAATTGATTTAAGCCCTATACCCTGGTCGTTATCATGGCGCCTGCTTCGCCAATTTTGGAGATCAATGGAGGTCATCAATTATTGGGTAAAGTCAAGCTTACAGGCAGCAAAAACGGGACCCTTGCGGTGCTGTGCGCCTGTACATTAACACAAGCGCAGGTAACACTGATTGGCGCCCCTTACATCACTGATGTGATTAACTTGGTGATAGTCTTACAGTCTATTGGGGTTTCTGCGGTTTGGAAAAGCGAGAACGTGCTCCAGATACAGCGGCCTGCTATTCTGAACCTTGCTGGATTGGACGTTCGTAAGGCAAGCCAGACTAGAGCAGTCATCCTTCTTGCCGCTTGCTTTGCCTACGAGAAGAACGACTTTAGTTTGCCTCTTCCCGGAGGTTGTCGATTAGGCTTACGCTCAATTGAGCCCCATGTGGACGCACTACAGCAACTGGGATTGCAGGTTAAGTTCGAGGATGGCGGCCTTCGAGTGCGCAGATGTGGACGTAGTGCGTCGACGGTGACATTGATGGAGAGCGGTGACACTGTCACAGAGAACGCTTTGCTGGCAGCCATAGTGACCCACCAAGGACCGGTGAGAATCGAGAACGCAAGCTGCAACTACATGGTCCAAGACCTTTGTCTCTTTCTCCAATCTCTGGGGGCGACTATTGGCGGCGTTGGCACATCGTCACTCACTATTACCTCCCCCACCAGCAGCACGATGGGGACCGTGAGCCACTCGTTACTAGAGGATCCGATTGAAGCTTTCTTTTTCGTTGCACTAGCCGCCGTTACCAAGAGTACGCTACAAATCAACCGAGTACCGACTGGTTTCATCTCGTTAGAGTTACGGTGCCTTGTGAAGATGGGTTTGAGCATTGAGAGCAGCGCGTCTTACCTAGCTGCGAATGATTTCCATGAGCTCTACGACCTCAAAGTTTCAGCGGTCAATCTGGCTCTGTTAGCGTTGGACGGCAAAGTACATCCAAATGTCTTCCCCTATGGAGTCAACGTTGATAACCTTCCGGCACTGGCTTCAGTGGCCGCTACCTCCCATGGTACAACGCGATTTCACGATTGGATGTATGAAAGCCGAGTATCGTGCTTTAGTCTCTTCAAGAATTTTGGCGTTCATGTGGACATCACAGATGCACACAGAGCCCAGGTCACAGGGTGTCAGAAGTTGCGCGCTGGTGACTGTGACCTTCCGAGCGCTCTCAGGCCAGCATCGATGATCCTGCTAATTGCACTGGCTGCACCAGGTGTATCAAGACTTCAAGAGTTCGAAGTTCTTTATAGAGGATATGACAGGTTGCTTCCGCGGCTCGAGCAACTAGGAGCAAAGGTCTCTATCAATACAACAGCATGACGTTTGACAGAAGTATGAGCTATCAAGATCGACATCATAGACATATTGAACCATTGTAGAAATCCCAAAATAGAGGAGTTTTGAAGCTTCATGGATTTTACTACGTAGCCCCCACGCATAATTGATGCCTAAGGCTGCAACTATTACATAAGGCGTGGTGTTTGACCTTGGTTAATGCCGATCTAAATCCGGAGGGGCCAATGGAAGCGATGTCAAAGATGTGTCAGTCACCTGCATATAGGGACGGCACTGTACGTATGAGCAAGACCCCGCTAAATTTTTATTATGGTCGGAGAGAGAATTCTATGTGACGCAGTCTGAAACTCATACCACTGCACTTTGGATGGATCACCTAATGCACATGTTACTTTTCCACAAGTGACTGACTCACCTCCCAACTTTTCCACGTCTTACATATATTGTTCGATTGCTGTGTTTTAGCCCTAAGAAGAATAACACAATCCCCAATCAATCCCGTACCTTTACAGTTCACCACTACATCCGCAGCTCGGTACAAACTCCACTCGCATATTGCTAGTTCTCGCGCTCCACGATCACCAAGATGCCTATGTTAGCTTCTCGTACCCCCTACCGCGTGATTTACTTGTCACTAATAGACCGTCCATCCACAGGCTAGCTGACCCTTCGACAAAATACCAGCCCTTCCAACCTCTCAACCTCCCTAACCGCCAATGGCCTTCGCAAACGATTACGAAGCCGCCACGATGGCTGGCAACCGACCTCCGTGACGGAAATCAGTCCCTCGTCGACCCAATGGACGGCGACCAGAAGTGGCACTATTTTCAGATGCTTTGCAAGCTTGGATACAAGGAGATTGAGATCTCCTTCCCCAGCAGCGGCGGCACCGATTTCGATTTCACTCGCCGCCTCATCACAACCCCTGGCGCAGTTCCAGATGACGTCTACCTCCAGGTCCTTTCACCTTGTAGGAAAGAGTTGATTCACCGCACTGTGGAGAGTTTGAAGGGTGCTAAAAAGGCGATTCTCCACCTGTATCTCGCCACCAGCCCCTGCTTTCAACAGATCGTGTTTGGAATGGACAACAAGCAGACCCTTGAGTTGGCAGTAGAGTGTACCAGATACGCGAGGAGCATTACGAAGGATGATCCTAGTACCGCAGGTACAGAGTGGGCGTATGAGTTCTCACCTGAGTGTTTCAGCGACTCAAACCCAGACTTTATCGTTCAGGTTTGCAACGCTGTGAAGGCTGCCTGGGAGCCTAGCGAGGAGGAGCCCATCATCTTCAATCTGCCGGCGACAGTCGAAATGGCCACGCCGAACATCTACGCGGATCAAATTGAATTCTTTTGTACCAACATCACTGAGCGTGAGAAGGTTTGCGTCAGTCTGCACCCACACAATGACCGTGGGTGTGCAGTTGCTGCTGCTGAGCTTGCGCAGATGGCTGGCGCGGATAGAGTAGAGGGCACCCTATTTGGCAACGGTGAACGGACAGGCAATGTTGACCTTGTTACTTTGGGACTGAATCTGTACACTCAAGGCATTCACCCTAAGATCGACTTCTCGGACCTCAACAGCATCATTGACGTCGTTGAGAAATCGAACAAAATTCCGGTCCACCCTCGTGCGCCTTACGGAGGTCAGCTGGTCGTTTGTGCCTTCTCTGGCAGCCACCAAGATGCGATCAAAAAGGGGTTTCAAGCCAGAAAACAGGCTGGTGCAAAGACCGAGGACAGATGGCTCATGCCGTACCTGCCGCTCGACCCACAGGACATCGGCAGAACATACGAAGCCATCATCCGTGTCAACTCCCAAAGTGGCAAGGGTGGTGTTGCCTGGGTTATTCAGCGCACCCTTGAGCTTGACCTGCCTAGAGGCCTCCAGGTGGCTTTCTCAAAGATCGTTCAGCGAGAGACAGACATGCTCGGCCGTGAAATGCAATCGAGCGAGATCAAAGAACTCTTTGTCGAGTCATATCATCTCCAGAAAAACCCACGATTCCACCTGGTCGACTACAGAATCGACAGCGATAGATCCACCTCCCCAGCACCACCCAGCGCAGGCAGGACTGCAAGCAACAAGGACCTGCGGAGACATTTCGCTGGTGTCATCGAGATCGATGGCAAAGAACATCACATACAGGGAACTGGCAACGGTGCCCTTTCAGCTCTTGCCAACGCCCTGAAGGGTTTGAGCATTGACCTCGACGTAGCTGATTACAAGGAACACTCCATTGGTTCAGGTAGAGACACTAAGGCTGCTACGTACATAGAATGTACTGCTGCTAATGCACCTACGAAAGTCTGGGGTGTTGGTAAGTTTGCAGTACCTCCAATCCTCTGCCTTCCAAAACCAAAACAACAGTGTATCTGAACACGATGCTGACACGGCTTCCAACAGGTATCCACCAGGATGTTGTTCAAGCATCTTTGATCGCCCTACTATCAGCGGCCTCGTCATTCCTGTCATCAAGGCCCTCGACACCAGTGCCTTTTAAGCCTAAGAGGTCAAACACAAACACTATGTCACCTGGCCATGGCTTAGATAGCGATAGCCCCCTCAAGAACGAAGTCAACGGTACTAACGGCACCGACAACGATATGAAGGGCAAGGTTGTTGAGTAGCTTAAGGTAAGCGTGGAGAACCATGGCGCTGCACCTTGAGTGATACTATAAGTGTATGCATGGTTAAAGGCGGGTTATGGAGCATCGTAAAAGCTGTCAAAGAAGAAAAAGATGAATAATCTATAACTGTTTGGTAATCTTTGTACAGTGGAGTTGCAGGGGAAAACGTGAGGTTCAGCAAAAGTTCACTTAGGAATACCGCTCGAGCAAAATGGACTATTACGCGTTTTACGAGATTACTGTGACCGTGACACCCATATTTTAAAACCTCTCCAGGCATATGCACCATATCCAAGTAATCAATAGCTATAAAATGGCTTGAAAATCGCTGTGTCATAGCCATACTCTATTACTACATCCGTAGGTACATCGCACGAGAAAGCTTCGGTTGGGACTTCAACATGTGGAAATATAGTGTGGATCTAGTACACGGTATCTGGACTGTGGATTTATATCATCTCTTGCCATGTAGTATAGCTGACTAGTCCTGCTAGCCTTCCGCTCAAGGTGAGCACATCTTCAGACTGATCTAGTCTATGCTTTGGTTGTAATCTGACCGATAAGACAACTCGCAAGAGCTGAGACATTGCCGAAGAATGCTGCAATCGACAGAGCAAAGACGCGGCTTTATCTGTGACTTGCTCGCATCATTCTTGTCGTCACTTTGGCGCCGAGTCGCCTTAGTAATACTTGAGAATTTCCAGATGCGGGAAGTGATTTACTTCAATAAGAACACCGTTCACTCCACATATGTTCTAGTTTTCGCTTGTTTATGGCTGCTACTGCTGCTCGTTTGTTGCAGGACTTTCGTATTCCCCACCCTCTACGCCATCACTCCGCTTAGACCTGCTTCCAGTGTTGTCACCATCTCTAGCCTCTACTTCCCTAGGGAGATTTGAGAAGTCCCAAGCAACAAGACTACTAGTAGGGGCAAGACTACGTCTTGTAGCTTCCGCAAAGGCGGCATCTTCGTCCATGTCGTCAGGCTGAATGTGAGCCAAGCTAGCTTCACGTGCCGTACGCTCCACCTGACTCTGGTTTGCGGATGCAATGCTATCTTTGATCACTCGATCCATTTGCTCATCCTCGTCGTCTTCATCTGCTACGTATGGCTGATATCTGAATGATTCCATGCCTGACGTACCGCCACTGTCCTTTTGTGTGTACGTGTCTTCATTAGCATGGCTTTGAGAAGCGAATGCATTGGGGTGCTGAACTGGACTGGGACGATGGCTGTTGAGCTGACTGGATGTTCGTACTCGATGGTTTGAGCCGCTTCCCATCATGAAAAGGTCTGAACCCTCTCGATTCAGGTGGTGCGAATGAGTTGTAGAGGTCCCTAGGCGAGGAAGTAAAGGTGTTGCGAAGCTTGATGGGGATTGGCTAGCCTGCTGGGACCCGGAGCTATTGGGCCCATTCTCTTCGACTCCTACGAAGTTAGCTTCTTGTAGTGGAGTTGTGGTACGGATTGCACCACTCATGAACACGCCACCCTCGTCCACATCGTCACTGACATCGTTACCTACTCGACGCCTTCTGAGTGGACGATTGCTATCGTCCGTGGTAACACGACGTCGCCGAACCAATATTGGCCTTGGCTTTTGCTTCTGCTTCGAGCCTGAAACAGGAGCATTCCTGTTCACGTAGGTTGCCGGTGCGTCGTTGCCAGAGTCCGAGCTGTCTGTGGAGTTATACGTAGAATCATCTTCGTCTCGCATATTGTTTGCGTTTGCTAAGGAATGTCAGTTTCTAGTCTAAGTAGAAACCGAGCAACGACTCTCACCTCTCGCTTTCCTTTCCTTAGCCTTCTTCTCTAGTTTCATCCGAACTCTGACGGCGTCGGCGAAGATCATTCTTTTCCTGATATTCCTCCCATCTACAGCGTCTTTTTCAACAGCCCTGACCTTCGCAACTTCAGCATCACCGTTGACATATTGATGCACGTCGGTGAGCAATCGCCGCTGTATATCACGACGAGCTTTTCTTGTGTTAGCCTCGTTGAAGATCGAATCGAAATGAGGTCGCCAGGCTATTTCTGGCTCGACTGGCTGGCGGAAAAGGTCTGTTGAGCTTTTCTCACCCTGCCTGGCGTTTGTGTAGAACCCGAAGTCGAATTCTTGATCAAAGGTACCATTCTCAATTGGCCTGTACCATACATCTGTCCAATCCTCACGGCGCCAACCGACATGAAGGTGGCCCTTCCTCCACAGAACAATGCCTCCCGACATTGTTTTGGAGGTGGTTTATGTTCGGAAGTACACTAGCAATTGAAGTCGAAGGTGTAATACGCTGGAGCGAGACGAAGACAGTGATCAGGGGCTTCTAGTCTTTCGCAGGCTGAATATGCAAAGTCTGCCATGTGAAAATAGCTGCCAACCTTCGAAAGTGAGAGCATTCTGAAGTCGGGCAAGATGCTGTCGAGCCTACCTCTAACACATGAAGGTGCTGTTTAGTGGATGGCCACATGATTGCCGGTCAAGTGACATCGAATCTTGTTAATCCGCTGAGAGAATAGGCGTTGTCAAACTTTCTTTGAATGTCTCGCACAAACAGGACATTCACGGGCGAGTTCAACTTGCTAGTGATTTGACTCCCTCTGGTCAGAACAAGTGATTCTTGCTGAATGCTAGTGAACTGTTGTTGACTATATCTGCCATTCAGAGCACCGGAGTAGCACACTGCCCTGACCTACGGTAGACTTAAGAAGGACGTGCGACATACAAGCCACTGGGGCCTTATCGAATCACTCGAGATCGCTGATATCGTTCTGGGTTCTAGGCAGTCTGGATGGTGGAGCGAAATTTACAGCTGATCCTTTGTCAGTTTCCTGATAAAAAATTTGAGCTGATCGCTCAAGTCAATGCAATCATCTATCATCTCTCAGGGGGAAGTGCACAGATTGTAGCACGGACGCAAAAGGCAATTGTCGAGAAGAGTTGGCCAATCTCGGCGCCAAGCCGGATTGGCCCCGTACCTAATGTCAACTTGGTGCCAGATCGTGTTGCGCTCGCATCTCATCACCGCTATCCATAAGCATTATGAGTAGAACCAATTTCACATTATGATATGTAATAGTTTGAAGTTACCAGATGAATAACGGCGGCCGATCGTGTTATGTTCTACCCGGTTTTGCTGGCTCACATCTCTGATGCATTCTCGCTCCTGTTGCGATGCTAATATCTTGGACTACACTTACATATTCATCATCTGCTAGACTTCACACTTTGTTCACTACTCTCAAAGTTTAATCGACCTATCTGGGTTTCGAAAAATTGACCCAACGAATGTGGGCGCGCAATGGCCGAGCTTGTCTTCTATGATCTGCCAAGTAGTAAACCTTGCGCGACCTGGTCCCTAAACACGTGGAAAAGTAATGACCTTGGATTGGGCAGCAGAAAGGTCTATGCTAATTCCTTGGTCAAGTCCGCATGATACTGAACTATAAAGCGATTCCCTACAAGACGGAATGGCTTGAGGCTCTCGACATTGAGCCCAAATTCAAGAAACTGTATGATAACCACAAGCTTATAACACGCGTAGTAAAAGCATTGACCAAGGTCTCAGAGGCATCAAGCCGCACGTTGGTTACTGGAAGAACTACACTGTCCCAGCTGTTTTGCTTCCGGACGGCACTGCGATCATGGATTCAATGCCAATCGCCGAAAAACTAGAAACCCTATATCCAGAACCGAGCCTCCATTTGGACACTGGTGTGCCCCAGAAGATCCAAGAAGTCGCCGTCGATACCCTGGCACCTTGGCTACTGCCAATCTTCATCCCACTAACACCTCATCTTCTCTCCAGTAATACTTCCAGAGAGCATTTCGAGCAGGAGCGTGCTAGGATCTTTGGTATGAGCATGCAAGACTTCGCCAAAGAGAAGGGCGGGGAAGCTGGCTGGGAGGCGGCACAGCCAGTATTGAAGAAGTTCGCAGAGGAACTGAACAGGCACAAGGTTGACGAAGGGCCGTTTGTGTTGGGGAGCGAGGTGAGCTATGCTGACTTCATCGCTGCAGGTATGTTTGAGTGGATGAGGAAGATTGACGCGAAGTATTATGGGATGTTCATGGAAATAGATTCAAGCCTCAAGCGGTTACACGAAGCATGCAAGCCCTGGATGGAGAGGGATGACCATTAGGACTTGAGATTCCAAGGACTCAGTGCGAAGTATTGGCTTCCACTGTGGAGGCGTGAAGGCCCCTACACAAGATGGTTCTTACACTGATTGGCTTGCAGACAGTGGACCCCAATTGTATTCTTACATGGCCGGCCTACACCTTCATCTATTGAGCGGATTGTGCTGAACTTCACTCTCGTCTTCACCTGCTTTGGTTTGCCCCTAGCATTTGATCCAAATTAGCACATGTGCTGATTCCTTGACTCGGGACTTATGGCCCTCAGAATATCATATCCACTTGTGGTTGCAGTCGATCCTTCCCTTCTTGACTTCGATAGCACCTGCCAAAGAACGCCCGCTGTACAACAACAATAACGACATCAGACAAACAACAGAGTAGGGAATCGCCAATAGAAATCGGCATCATGAAATACTATTATAACTTCAGCTCCAAAAAACCCACAAACGGAAGTGCCGACAATGATGGAAGCTACATTCTCGATTGCGTCAACAAGCACTGTCGTAGCGGCTCATCACTCATAAACCCATTGTTTAAAACAACTGGACTGCTTTGGTCATCTCACGATCAATCCCTCTCGCAGGTATCGCATATCTTGTTCGACAGTGGTACAAGCGCCGTCTTCGTAAGCTGTCGCACGGTTGAGATAGGGAACCTACGGCCTCGCAAGCTGGTCGATCCCGTAAGCTTTCCACTGTCAAATGGAAAAATCTCTACATACTACCATGTTGTTGACATCGAACTAGCTATTGCTGGTGTTGTCAACAAAATCACCGCTTCCATTGACGGAGGAGACAGCTCTCACAACATCCTTCTTGGTCAATCAGGAATCGAAGCTTTCCTGGCCAATGTTCACAATGGCGTGGGGGGCTCTCAAAAGAAACAAAACAAGGTAACAGTTGCGCAAGATATCAAGGGCATGAGAATTAGACGGTATGCGGTTGTGGCTGATGTGGACAGAAAGCCTGTCTTGATCCGCCATAAGACGCAAGCGAGTCTTTATGACAAACGTTGGTTGGGACGGAGCAGGATGGAAAGCGAGCTGCTCAATAGGCTCCCAGCTGGAGCGTATGGCGAAGACTGGGTTGGCTAGAGTTATACCGCCGCGGCATGCGATGGGTGCCGAATTCGTCAACATAGGCTTGATTAGCCTGACTCTAAATTTACGGGGTGATCGGGCATTGAGCCTAGAAGTACGGCTTGGGTTCTGCTTGCAATTTATCATATCACCTCATCTAATCGTCTATGTAATTTACGTGTATCGTACAAAGGGCTTCACAACATCTTAATCGGGACATACTAATGAGAGACTCTCTTTTCCCCAGCCTTCTTCTCAGCACTATGGAAGCCCTGCTTGATCATGTTGCCAGCTTTCTGAGCATCGCCGCTGAAGTCCGACTTGCTTCCTGTATGCGTAGTCCCAGTGGTGTAGTTGCGGTTGGCGTCCGCAGTATTTGAGTGAGAACCTGAGACTAGGTTGTCTGCATAGGAGTTGATGTTCTTCCTGAGGCCTTCAGATGCTCCCTAACGTGCGTCAGCAAAAGTTTTCCGTCCCTTGCAATCGATATCGTCTTACGCTTAGCTCAGAGAAGAAAGACTTGGTCTTGTTTGCTGCACGCTCGCCGTCAGCCATGTTTGTTATGTCTTGAGTGTTCGATTGTGGCAGGACTGAACAAATTACAAGATCAAAAGTGAAGATTATCCCGTGAAGAAGACTGGAGATCAGCACAAGGATGTCATATATAATAAGTGCTCGGCTGCGTCGGCTGAGGTCAGCGTGTCCAGGATGCAGGTGCATAGCGCGGTATTCAAGCACCGCGTCGCGCCTGCAATGCACATGCGCAATTCAGGCAAATCCGAATGACGGCCGCGTCGACGTCATAGACTGCTGCAGCTGCAGGACGCGACGGAGCTCAGGCAGCAGTAGCTGGTGCCTGCATAATGTCGACAATGGACCTTTCCTAATCCGTCCTCCATATAACCTGGCACGCGCCACCGGCCACAAACAACACGGCGACGGCCCCGTTAACCAACACTAGGACGACAACCCGGCTCAACCATCGTCAGTGCTTCTGTACGCACTAATCAGATCTCCACTTGCATCTTCCAAAACTTCAAAGGAGTCGACTATTTGCTGCAGCAGAGCGGGCACCGCCAGCATGTCGAGCGTGAGGTAGAGAGAAAAACAGGCAGACTCGGAAAGGAACACAACACATATACCCACCAGCAGGACAGGAGCAGGAACGCCCGCATTCTACCGCCGCCGCCCTTCTCGCTCGTCTTCAGTACTTGACGCGAAGATTTCACCACCCGCTTCTTGCGACGTTGCGACCAAAGTCTAGCAAACATGTCGGGCCCTTCAGTCTATCTGCGGATTCCACCAGCATCGCTCTTTCGCGTTCCACCATCACCACTACCAAAGACTCTACCGGCGCCTCCTGCAGAATGGGGTACCTTGCGATCACCGTTTCCCGTTCCTCCAGGGTTGTTCAATGGCGCCCTGAAACCTGAAGTTCCAATCACCTTTGCCTTCTGCTACATCGTCACTGTGTGGCTTCTCAATACTTATAACCGATCACAGTCACAGGGCAAGTTTGACAAGCCATGGTCGATCTCCAAAACCAGAGTGTTCCACTGGTTCGTCGTCCTCCACAATGCCCTCCTGACCTTATATTCCCTCGCAACGTTCATCGCTATGGCACGCGCGATCACAGTAACAATGGATGGAGCCTTGAGCAACTCTGCAGCTTGGCCTGCCCAAGTTGCGGATGCGCTCTGCAAGATGCACGGACCGAGAGGGCTAGGAGACGCAGCAACCTTCAATACGACGATCAATATCTGGGAGGTGAAGAATACCTTGATCCATCTAGACAGTCGCTCGGGAGCACCCGACACAACTGACGTCGGCAGATTGTGGAATGAAGGTCTTGGGTTTTGGGGCTGGTGGTTTTACCTGAGCAAGTTTTACGAAGTCCTTGATACCCTAGTCATTGTAGCAAAAGGCAAGCGGAGTGCGACGCTGCAAACGTTCCACCATGCTGGTGCCATGCTGTGCGTCTGGGCTGGTATCAGGTATATGAGTCCACCGATCTGGCTGTTCGTCTTCATAAATTCCGGCATTCACACGATGATGGTGAGATCTCCCAAGTTGTCCCGCGACCGGCCAGTGTGCTAACCTATGCCAGTATACCTACTTCACTCTCTCAGCATTGAGAATCCGTGTTTCACAGACAGTCAAGCGCACCCTCACCACCCTTCAGATTGTCCAGTTCCTCGTTGGTGCCTCTTACGCCGCTCTGCACCTGTTTGTCCAATACGATATTCCCGTACAAACCCCCTACCAAGTCGTGTCGACCTTCCAGGAGGCCATCTCCACTGTGTCTTCAGCCGCCGTCTCAGTCACCAGCGCCGTAGCAGCTGCTGTGGAATCTCCAACGGTCACAGCAAGCATTGGATCCATGGTGAAGAAATACCTACTTCGTGCTATTGGGGAAGAGGGTATCGCTGAGCAAGTTGCGACGACTCAGGACGTATCTGGCATTCACCTCATCCCTGAATCGATCAAGCAGGAGATCAAGAAAGTCGATCCGAGACCTCAGTACGAGACAAAGTGGCGCACTGACTGGACGCGAGTTGACTGCATTGATACTCAGGGAGAAGCTTTTGCGATCTATCTCAACCTTTTCTACCTGTTTCCGCTCACTGCGCTTTTTGGCAGGTTCTTCTACAGGGCATACACTACGCGAGGGCGGGCAAGGACAGCTCGACAGGCTGGAGGGCAAGCTGTGGCTGCAGCAAAAGACGCTCGTAAGGACACAACGGGATCTGTTGAGTATCTTGGTGAGAGAGCTGAAGAAGAACTCAGGCGAAGATCCAACGAAACTGCAGAAGTAATCAATGACGGCGACCTCAAAGACACTCTCGAGAAGTTGAGAGCCGATGCTACGGAGAGTGCAAAGGAAAAGGGTAGACGGGTGAGTGCCCAAGTCGAAGACTTTGAGCAGCGAACTAAGAGGTTGGCTGCTGCTGGTGTCGACAAAGTTAAGGGCTCAGGGGACAGAACTCCAGTCAAAAAGTCTTCAGAACAGCACAGTCCGGTCAATGGTAGCGTGAGGAACCAGGATGACAGCGACGAGAGCGAAACAGAAACCTCGAAGAGTCCAACCAGCAAAAACACAGTAGCTGACACGTCAGAGAAAGCTCCAGCGCAAGAACCACCAACCCCGCCTGAGTCTGCTGCAGACTCTCCCAGTCCGAGTGCTACACCTGAGAAGCAGACTGAAGAGCGCCACGCGCCGACATCTTATGCAGCTGCTGTAAAAGAACCGGTGGCAGAGGCGCCTGACACGGAGGGAAACGCTGAAGATAACAGCGGGCTTGGTGATAGTTCGATTGTCGATCTCAGCTCGGCTTCCACCGGTGATGTCAAAGGGGGCTCTGCTGCTACCGATGATCACGGCAAGACGACTGCAGATTCCGAATGAAGCGTACTGCTCCCATTCACTCAAGACCAAGCGAAAACAGCGCCAAGAACGCCTTCACCAGTAATCAGATCGGATGCTTTCCAACTCCTTCCACCACCGACGCCTTCAACGCCATCGAGTAGATTCAATGCTAGCCCAGTTGATTTCTTCTTTGAGCCGCCTTCACCACTGCGCATACATCAAATGCTTCGCCGTCAGGCTTCTGGCAGCATCTCTCCTGCAGGCGATGTCGTCGACGATGGTTTCTGTGGTGAACTGCCCGCTTCAACTGCGTCTCTCCGTCCTCATTCATCAAGAAGCAGTGCCAGTTTCCATGACTTTGCACGTCCTACTTTATCTGCCTCTTCGTCCTTCTCTAGCAGCAGGCCTGGGTCGAGCGGTAGTCCCGCCCGGGACGGAGGCCAAAGCCCGCTCCAGAGACTCTACGCACACAGATCTGCCCGTTCGAGCACAACTACACTTGGTCTGAGGAGTGGGGGCTGGGGTGGTGAACGTGAGACCTAAATCTGAAGCTTTCATCATCCCTCACCATACTCTTCCTCAATTGTTTTGGATTTTCTAACTTCACCATTGCGTTATCTAGCGAGAGAGTCGAGACAACCCGGGTGGGTGGCATGGGTGGCTTTTCGTAATAGTTGCAATGCATGCTAGTTTTAGAAAGCTTGACACTTAGCTTCAGTTGTGTACATTAGCTTTACGTAGTTGAAACAATCTATCATAGAAAAGGCTCATAGAGTGGTATCACGCTTCGTTTTCAGATCAAAACTAACCTTCAAGCGGTTAACTTCATACGATATTATCGATCTGCAGTTTCAGGCCGGAGCCAGAAGGCTACAAGTGGTTGTTATATTCAAGCCAATGTCAAACTTCTGGTTACCGTGGGGTAAGGTGGGGTTGGAATAGTCGAATCCATTTCTGACTTGTTATACTGCCAACCAGCAGCATCGTATCTTCTGCTACTGTCGCGTCCTCCCCATTCATCTCCCGAAATACTGTTAGATCCAGCATAGAGTTATAGCGAGAAGGCTTCAGCATGGCGGCCGCAATTGATCCAGAGTCCACCCTCCAAGCCCCACCACGCGACCTAGAGCAGATTGAATACATCGACAACAGCCTCACCTTCCCATCCTTCACCGCCGAAACGGCCTGGGGTCTCGGCTGTGCCTTGCGCACCAGACTCCTCCCATTCTCTAAACCAGTCGTCATAGACATCTCTCTCGCGCACGGCCACCACTGCCTGTTTCACGCCACGACCCGCAGTGGGACATCCCCAGACAACGACACCTGGGTCGCCAGGAAGCGGAACACCGTGCTCAGGTTCGGGTACAGCACGTGGTATATGCACAACAAGTACCAAGGGGATGAGGAAGCGTTCGCGAAGAAGTTCGGTCTGGCATTTGGCGGGAGTGGAGTCGGTGGTGGGAATGGTGTGCGGGCTGGGGACTACGCTATCCACGGCGGTGGGTGGCCGGTCAGGGTGAAGGGTGTCGAAGGCATTGTGGCCGTGGTGGTTGTGAGCGGGCTGAAGCAGGACCAGGATCATGGGGTCATCGTGCAGACGGTCAGCGAGGTGCTGGAGGCTGCTGGGGTGGAGGGCCTTGAGAAGAGGAAGGAGGACTAGGATTGTGATATTTCCAATGGCATGCATGCTATCCGGACGCAAACCCAATGTGACCATGTACGCAACATTCAACCCCCTTCAATGGCAAGCAAGGTTCTCCGATGATGCCTCGGCATCCTCCAATCACCACATTGTGTCAACCACTCTTTCGCAACGCTTGCGCGAAGTCGCCTATATTCATATCTAGGAAATGGCCAATGCATATGGACCGCAGACAAGCTTCATCCAGCAGCTGTCGCCACCTCGAAATGCTATCGAATGGAAAGCGAGACACAGCATGTCAATCGCGATCTCGTAGCATGCAGCCGGGCTCTGTTTGATCCTTCTAGCGAAAAACTGGCCTCGCGAGCAATTGTCCTGTACGATGCGCCACGCTGTTCTTGCCCACAGTTCCCGATTCGTCCATGTCATGATCACAACGTTCTCGTCCGCATACGTTGCAAAACTTGCGTCTGACATGGACGATGGCGCCACTTCGTCGCGTTTGTATATGAGACCTTGGCTTTCGTTCTTGACCTGACCGTCACCTTCTGCAAGACAGAGCAGTAGCAGGTCATCTTCAAGTCCATATGGGTTGTAGAAGTACCCTTTCTCGCCTTCATTGATCCAACCTATACTGATGTCATATCTCTTGGACTGCATGACACAGATGCTGTACCAGAGGAGCAGGTGCTTGTGAACGGGAGTGGATCGGATCCATACTTCTAGGTCCTCGCGAGTCCGACTCGACAGATTTGCGAGGTAATCGCGGCCATTAGGATCGGGACATTGTGATTGTAACCTTGCGCTTCTGCGTACTTGTTGACTCTGTGGAATGATTGTCATACTTGTTTGTCGACTCGAGCTAGGATCTGTTATAAACGTGAGCTTTCAGGCTAAGCTATGATCGAGGTTGAGGTCGAGGTCGACTTAGCATTCGATGAGACAACGAGTGTGAAGGCGGCTCTGGAAGACATCGCACAAGGCTTTTGAGCTCAGCGTTAGGGACATCATTTATAGATGATGTAAATTTCATTTGACTCATGCTAGAGAGACGTCAAGACAAAAAGTGAACTGCCCAACGCCAGCAGGGGAGCGTAAGTTTCGGTTTACTTCACTTCGATCTCCACTTTCATATGCCATGGCTTCAGCCTACAAGTTGTTCTAGCATTGAATATCTCAGAGTAGGAAGGCTGTGGCAGTATCTCAAACTTGAATCAGTAAGTCGACTCTGGAGGGCAATTCGTTCAAACGGATAATCTTGATATAAAGCCAAGGTTCGATTATAACAACGGCTCAATATCGGGTTCGTATCACGTGCAGTAAGTGATCGCTCTGTAATCATTGATGAGAGATGATTCCGAGCATTTCATAGCCTCGAATCGAGAGTCGAGAGCGAAAATGTGCCGTCCTTCTTAGCTTAATTGCTGGGTATCATACGCCACTACCTACGTGTTATTTACGGAGGATCTCCAACGTTCTGCCAGCTTACCAGCGTGTCCTTCTTGTACATCCGACCTTTTAAAGCTTCTTTGCGGCCTTCGCAAGGTCGGCAAGGGCCTCACGTCGCTTAAACTTCGCATCTTGGATGACACCTGCAGGAAGAATCAGATCAGCCAACAACCCTCGAGCACCACGATCTCGTGCAGTAAAAGACGACTTACCAGCATCAGCGTCGCTAGAGAAGTTTCCGCTCCATTCGATAAAGGTGCTACCTTCGAGCTCGCCAGAGGTGACGGGGTACAGGCGGATGGTGCTCACGGCGCTACTGTATGTGAGCTCGGGCTGCGAAGTTATGACGCTGTAGGTGATGAAGTGGTTGAGGGTCTGTCGGATCACGAAAGCACCGATTGTTAGCTTACAACAGGCCACGAAGGCAACAATACTGAGCCAAAACGTACGCTGTGCTCTTCCTGCTTGACCTCTAGCACCGTACCATCCTTGAAGGTCCACTTCACGATGTCCGTCTCCTCGCTGGCTCCCTTGACGAATTCGCTGGCATTGATGGCGGACCAGAATTTGGAAAAATCTTGGACTGTCCGAGAATGTTAGATGAATTACTCTATGCAATCTTACCACCGGATTTCGTGCAGATGCGTACGCTTAATGAAGTGCCAGACATGGCTTAATGGGGCTTTGATGACGGTGCTCTCAAGCACAGAGGTGGATGTTGGGATTGCAGTAGACATGATGTATCTTATCGAGATGAGTACCTCGTAGAATGAATAATTGCAGCGTTGATTAAAGCGAATGCTCTTTCAGATTGGAAAACGCAAGTGTTTCTATGCGCTATGTTTTGTTAGCAACTGTTTGCAGCGAACAAGAACGGCTGGCAGAAACGTCATTTGAGGGGCAACTTTACCAAAGCAAATTGGGAAGGCGGTCAATGTGGGGGCCAGGCTCAGGCAACTCTCGCCTTCGGCTTCATTCGTTGGCTACCGACAGGTATGAAGCATATACCAATCCAACAATCATGTGATCTGTACTTGGAGTATCACATTATTCCAATCTGAGATCGAATACGGAGATGTCATGTACCTCAACGATAAAGAGCGTCCTTTAATTTTGAACTCTCGCCCACTAAACCGAGAGCAAGGCAAAATAGCCTGCCACTACTATGACAGTTCAGTATTGCTCCAAGCCGATCAAGAGGGTCGCTAGGTCCTTGTCGAAGACACTTTGACACCCAGTTCCTTGTTGTTCATCGTGACCGAGCGTGCCCAAGAACGATCTGCTTCCCACCTCCGTCCATGTCCACATGAGCTGAAGTGATGAGGAGACGACGCAAACAGACATCGCTATTCACTCTGGACCTCACGGACCCTCGTTATCAGATATTGGGGTGCAGATGTATTGTTTTTGATCATAGTCTTAGCCATAGCATACCTGTACAGAGGCTGCAGGTGCAGGCAACTCTTTCAAATGCATCTTCTATCTTGATTTGTTGTACATAGGCTCCCCAAGAAAATCGGGATTGTCTATTCTATCTACCTTGGCGTGTTGAAGTCAGGCTGGTAAGGCAAGGCGCCGCCTTTCATCAGCTCCCTCAGTGCCATCGTCGCGTACTGGCTGCTGGCGAGTTGGAATTTGAGCACCACAGCGAGCTTGCTTTCTCCTTCCTCCTGCTGCTCAGCACTGTTGGTCTCGACCTGCTCAGTATTACCGTTCGTCCCATTCTCGGCACCATTCGCAGCCTCTTTCTTCAATCGATCAGCGTCAGTCTCCACCAGCTGCGCGAGCGGGTTGCGGTACTCCACGACATCCGCGGAGAGGTTCTTTGGCAGCGACATCATCTTGCGATAGGAGCCGCTGAGCGAGATGTCCTTCCACGCCCTGCGCATGTCGTGAGGATCCAAGCCGCCGCCTTGCTCGGAACCCATGAGTTCCTCATAGAATTTCCCAACCTCGTTCTTTGGGTAGATGACGTCGAAGCCGGGCTGCGACAGGACAATGTCCAAGATGCTATACTTGCCACTCTCCGCCTCTTCCTTGGTCAGAGCACGGGCACGCACAAAGTTCCCCTCGGCCGAAGCCGCAGTGTCGTCAGCAGCAGGCCGTACTATCGGCTCGCCGTCCTCGTCGACTTCTTGCGGCCGGGCATGCTGCGCCGCGTCGCCATCTTTCTCGCCAACGATGACGAGGTCACCTTCCACCACTTTGTCGCCGAACAACTCCCAACGCTTTCCGGCGACCGTATTCCAGATCAAGCTTTGGTATGCGTGGACGTACATCAAACGCAGGTTCCTCTGGATCGACATGAGAGCGCCTTGCCAGTCATGCTGCTGAGTGAGCCTGCCCGTGTTCTTCTCCTTCTTGCCTATGAATTGGATGATGGAGTACTCGGCCTGGAACCGCTTCGGCATATCCACCAAGGCTGCCTTCGCATCCTTGGAGGTCTCCCAGGTTCTAATGGCTGTCGCGCGGCGGATGTCGTCTGCAGGTATGTTCGATGGCTTTTCCGGATCCTGCTCCACGTCAAGGAGAGAAGGTTCATAGGCAAGTATGGACTCAACCGCTGCGGCGAGCTTGCCTTGCAATAGTTTCTTGCCTGTGATGTGCGTACCGATGCTGAATGCGCCAAACCGCTGAAGGCCGTAGTAATTGATAAACCCCCGCTGCCCAAAAGCCGACGTCGCCTTTGAAACGGCTTCCTTCGCCAGCACCACACGTTGGTCCGGAGCGACATTCTCCTCGCCAGGGAAGTGACAGTCGCGAAGTGTGATATGGAACTCATTCCCCATCAGCTCCCCCAGGTCGAGACCATGCTTCTTGTGTTCCAGCGAGCCAATCCTCCACCCTCTTGCATGCTTCTGCGTCCCTAGCAGCCTGTCGCTATGCACACGATACACGCACGCCCTCTGCACCGTCACGCCTCTCCTGTCCTTCGTCCCTGCAAAAGAGAAGTTACGTATGTGCAGCTTCAGCTGGCTGGCGATGAAGTACAGCACCTCCATCGTATCCTTGTTCTCCTTGTACAGCGTGAAATGCAAGTACTCCCCGCCCAGCTGCTCCCACCCGAGCCTCCCCTTCTGCTTCGCGCCTGTCCGGTCGGTGAGGCCGTTGGCATGGTCGCTGCTGGGGCCCTTTGGAGGAGCGGCTTTGACGCCGATAGAGTTCGTCTCGTGGATGGTGGAGGTCTCAAGCTTGGCATTGAGGATCTTGCGAACGGCGACATGAGCCTCCGTGCGCCTTGGCTTCTCCATGATGGGCTGCGAAGTGACCTGCCTGTGATCACGGGGTTTCCTCGTCGGGTGCCGCAGGATCTCTGCGTAGAGCTTCAGGATCTCTTCGACTGTCTTGACGCCAAAGATGCCCACCAAGGTGGCCTTGTCCTCGTCGTTGATCGAAGTTTCAATCTCAAGAGGCTTCTCCTCCTCTCTCGCCGGCTCATCTTGCTTCATCTCCTCTTCCTTTGCTGCAGCAGGCTTCTCTGCATCGTCCACGTCCCTCTTAACCTTCTTCGCTTCTCCCTCTACCTGTCCCTCTCTACTCCCATCCTCACGGCCTCTCTTCTTTCCCTTACCGCTCTGCTCCTCCTTGACCAGATGGCAGACCGTCCCACTTGGCAACACCTCATTGACCAGGAAGTCCGTGTAGCGCTGCTTCAGCACTCCGCTGAAGCCAGGCGCACCCGGCGACGTGAAGATAGTGATGCCGACTGCATGTTCCTGGTCTGCCACTGATGCAGCAGTGGTCGTAGAAGCCGCCGGCACCACAGAGGGTGCATTGGCTGTTGGTTCTGCGGCCATGACAGGTGATTTGCTTCCTCGTTAAGGGGAGAGACAATGGAAGTGAATGTGTACGAGAGCGGCTGCGATACCGCTTGAGGTACCTGAATACAGTAGCCGAAATTTCTCAGGAAAGTTAGGGAGCTTTGACGGGTTTTGCGCTGCCCCGCGTCTACGCGGGAACGCATGCACGCGTCGCGCGCCTAAGGTTGGTTGCCTGAATCTTCCGCTCTTTCATGCTGCCTGAGGCAAGGTAGGATTATCATTACTGGGGATCCATAAAACATCAGCTCATCAGTCTACATGCCATGTAGTACTACAGTACATATGTAAAGATGCAGTGCATGAACTGGCGGGTGTGGTTCTAGAAGGGAGAGCAGAGTGTGACACAGACATGAAAGTAAATATATCTCTGTCCAAGAAGTCCAAGGCGGAAACCCAGCCGCCCGTTGCTCTTCGTCATTCACCCAATCATACTTATGCGTGGCCCCAAGAAAAGGGGGGCGAGATGTTCTCAGCTACACCAAATATCTAAGAGGTGAGACCAAACGGGTCCAAGAGATGGACCCCTACCCTTCAACAGCAACAACCTTCCCCTTCTCGACCTGCGGACTCGTCGCCTCGGCCGTTGCGTCCAGGGGCGCAGCGTGCAGAGCGGGCTTCCTCGCAGTGCCTAGTTTGCCAGTCCTCTTCCTCTCCAGCGCTTCGATGACCCAATCCGACACTTCCTTGTCGAACACGTTGTCGCCTGCCACATCTATACTGCCGGTGGCGATATCATCGCCCCTCTCTGCAGCCTTCTCTGCAGCTTCCTCGTCTTCTTCGGAGATGGTGTCGGGCTTCAGCAGTGGTGCTAGCCAAGCGTGCTGTAGAAGCATGGGGTAAGTAGGGCGGAGATTTGGAATCTTGTTCAGACAACCGGCCACAAAGTCGTGGGCGGCTTCTGAGAAGCGGTCGGCTGGAAGGTCGGGGGGGTCGCCATCGACGATTGCCTGCGATGACCCTGTTAGCTGGTATGCCCTTGACGCTGTTTTCCAATAAAAAGAGAAAGAAAGAAAGAAAAAAGAGAAAAAAACAGAGCAAGTACTTACTGCAAGCTGGGAAAAGATATTATCGTACGTCTCGGGTGGATAAGGATACCTCCCCAGCGCACATTCTATGATGGAGAGACCCAGCGACCAGATATCCGACTGGACAGAGTATGTTCCCGGGCCGACAGCTCCTGCAGCAGACATACCTCCGCTCGATATTCTCTCTGGCGCCATGTAACTCTGACACCCAATGTTCGTCTTGGCGATACTCGCCACTAGATTCCCGGACACGCCAAAGTCACAGATCTTGATTTGGCCTCTCGTGTTCACGAGGATGTTCGTCGGCTTGACGTCACGATGGATGATGTTGTGCTCCTCCTTCAGACTCTTCAATCCGAGAGTTGTGCTCAGTGTGATCTTCCGCAACACGTTCTCAGGCACACCGTCGCCGTATATCTTGTCACAGCTGCCACCGTCCATAAACTCCATACATATGTACACAGCACCTTCCTGGAAGAACGCACCGTAGAAGTCTACAATGTGAGGGCTGATGCAGCGGTGCAAGATGTCGAGCTCCATGATGATGGATTGGAATTTTGCATCGTCGAGTTCCAGCCGCATCTCCTTCATCGCCATCACGATACCCGTTGTACCATCTTGCTTGGCTTCTACCCGTGTAGGAGAAACCGGGCTCACGGCAGATGGGTCTTCGGCAGGTGCGTTTGGCCCTCGGGCCTTGTTGCCAGCCAGACCTTGGCCGGTCTTCCTGAACCTAGGACGGGAATGTCGGACCTTGTAGACAGTGCCGTAGTTGCCCTTGCCAAGCTCATCCAGGGTGTCGACCTCGTCCAGGCTGATGTCGAAGCTTCGTCCGGAGGTGAACTCGATACCGTGACCGTGCACTCTAGCCTTGCCCTTGAACGTGATGGAGCCGGTCTTGGTGTCTATCATGTCCGCGTATTTGTCCATCGCGCTCTGCTGCTTGCTCTGTGCTTGGTCACCGTTCGCCTGGCCACCATTCGGAGCACCGCCACCCATCTGGCTGAGCGACATCTTTGGTTTCTGTCTGCCTGCTGGTGCTCCAGGTGCGCCTGGGGCTGGCGAGCCGGCCGGCGACTGTCCAGGTAGCCCACCGGGTAGCCCACCAGGGAGCCTCAGCCCACGCTTCTCGGCAATTGAAAGCTTCCCGCCAGAACCGCCAGAGGTGGATATTGCGGGCGAGCTGTTTGCCATGTGGGCCTGTGGCCTTGCAAGGTGTGGAGGCAGCTTGAAGTTGCTCGGTATCCCAGTTATAGGACCTGCAGCACCGGGCGTGGGTGGTCCTCTTGGGCCTGGCATGGAGGGTCCTCCGTTGCTGGCTGTTGACTGAGCAGGAGGCCTGGAGCCAGGCCCTCTTGATATGGAGAAGGCCTTCATCCTGGCGGCGATGTCTGGATTCATGCCGGCGCCTCCTCGAGCAGCTATCGGCGTGCCGCGCGGCGGGCCTCTAGCTGCGCTCAGGTTGCCCAGCGGTTGTGATGAGGAGGTCATGTGCGCGACAGACGAGGCTTCGGACTGTGCTCGGGGCGACATGGCGGGGTGTGGGGCCCTCGAGCTGGAGGGGGGGTCTGGCGACATTGGAGGTGAGGACGGCGACTCTAGAGGGCTGGGGATCTCCTCGTCCGGCGAGGACATACTGTATTGAAGGGAAAGGATACTGAGCGGATCACCACGGGTGGGAGACTGGTCGATCGAGGCTGTGGCTGCAAGGCAGACGATTGCCCTGGAGATCTTGATCCCGGAGGCTTGCGGCCCAAGAATGGAAGAGGGCTTAGGCTTGGGACGGGGACGGGCTCCGCGGTCTCCAAGGGTGTGTTTCGACGGTGTGGGCGAGACGAGAGACGCAGCGAATCTGAGCTGTCTCACCTCCTGAACTGTACAAGGACGCTGGGTAATGATTGTCTATGTGTGCGTAGGTGTTCCGAGGCAGAGGCAGTAGGCAGCGCAGAGTGTAGGAAGAAAAACCCAACCAGCAAGCGTGTCTCGTACTCTCGGATCTTCCCTGTAGGACAAAGAAGTGCGCTGACGATAGGACTCCCAAGGATCTGCGTCGCGAGCAGTAGAGACGTCTCAGCGTAGGAGGGCGGTAGGGAGGCGAGTCGGTAGGGAGCGTGAGGCGGAATGATACACAAGGAGCGAGTGGGAGGAGATGTAGTGGGTGATGGTTGATGTAGCTGGCTGGGCCTGAGCGGGTGGAGTGCAAGTCCGCAGGCAGAGGTGGGCTGTGGTGAGGAACAAGGCAGAGACAGAGGTGGGTTGTTGATCAGTCAGCCTCTACGCTCTACCCAGTCTGTCTTCGCTCTGTCTACGCTCTGCGCTCTACGCTTTACGCTCTACGCTTTACGCCCTACGCTTTACGCTCTACGCCCAGTGCTCTACACAGCTGGATCTTCCCACTGCTTCTATGCCTTTCTCTCGGGTTTTGTTCTCCTAAGAGGACGAGTGATGGTGATCGAGTAGTGCCCAGGCCCGGTGGACCAGTACTTCGCTCACACGCTGTCTCGCAGTCCTGCAATCCCAGCAGCAGAGCACAGCCAAAAAGGAAAATCAATACCGTCCGATGACGATGCATTCGGTCAGCTACTCGGCAGAAAGTACAGAGCAGGAGAAGGAGAAAAGAAAAGCAGGAATTAGCCTGCCACACCTACTCTTTCTCCCTCATGCACACTGTCTCTCTCTCTCTCTTGTCACGCATGCACAGACCAGACATGTAGTGTTGCAGTGCGTGCCCAGGCATTCCGCAATAGTCTGTGTATTGATGATGCAGCACAGGGAACCGGGGACACATCAGGTTCATGCGGCGCTATAATTACCATGAAACGCCTGATGATGAAAGATTGACGTGCCCAGATGATTGCTGCAGTGTAGATCGCAGACTACCGGGGGGATTCTCACAGCAGTCGGTGAAACGACAGCAATCGACAACAATACCGTCCACGATTCTGATTGCTACGGTGTGATGGGATTGGTACCTTGATCGAGACGATGGGCGCTTCTACTCTCCCCCTCCGCCATACAGATCGGATTGAGGCGAGGCTCAATTGCATTTCCTATCGGAAGCCTCTTCTGACCGTTGTTATCGATCCGGCGGGATTCCCTGCCCACGTGGGCGACGGCGCCGCTGCAAGGAGAGAGAGAGAGGGGCGGATTTGGCATTCCAATCGTGCAGCATCTCTTCCCAATATGTAACATGTCACCGTCTCAAAGTGCGTAGAATCTTGATACACAGCTGTGTGCTGTACACGTGTCTGACGGGTCGACTGCTGCCCTGTCCTCCATCTCACGTCTCACGTCTCACGTCTCACATCTCACAAGAGAGAGAGAGAGTGCAGCAGCACCACACACACAGTACGTTTGCTCGGCGCCCAGGTCTAGGCGCGCGGATAGTTACCTGCTGGCCGGCCTACGCCATGGCTGGATCTCCAGCGCCAGCAGTCAACTGCCAATACCACGCCACAACACACATTCGCATTGCTTTGGGTAGCGAGCGCTGGCTGCCTTGATTCTGCTGGGCACGCAGACTGTCCTTCTCAGCACCTGTCCTTTCTTTATTCCTTTGAGAGAGAACATCTGGGTTTGCCAGTGACGACTCCGTCTCTCGCTCGCCCTCTAAAAGCAGTCGATCCCGGTCTTCCTCCCGGCCACTTCCCTGTGGCTTATCAGCGATACTGACGTTTCCCTCTCCGTAACGAGCTCAACTTTTCGCGCCACCGCCGCTACCTGTCTAGCAGTAGCGCTCCCTTCTTAGCGTGTCGGCCCCGATACCATTTTCCAGTGGAATAACGACACTCTTGCGTGGCTGGCAGCGGAACAGTCTCGAGGCCAAGGGGAATTCTACAGAATTCATCCTCCTGCACCTGGCAAGCAATCGCCAAGCGAGCCAGCCCCCAGTACCGTACCCTTGCTACCCATCCTCCGACCCTTTCAAGGCGAAAGTGATTTGCTCACCTACTCGCCTGGAGCTCCACACTCACCTCCACTTCCAGACGAGAATCCTTCGAACCCATCCAGAAAGTAGCGAGGGACGAGATACACTTGCTCGAGAGCCATTGCCTGCCTCTCTCTCTCTCGCCCGCTCGTCGTTGCGCTCTGCGGCACACCAGACCGCACAGATACATTTAGACATACACACCCAGGCATGCCGTTCTTCCAGTCACCGGCATCATTCCGCCTGCGAGAGCTCCAGAACAATGCGGCCCTAGTGCTCAGGCAACGGCGTGCCCTAGCCACGGACTCTGCATTCTCAGGACAGGCGCCAACCACATTGTCTGCAGACATGGGCATGTCTGGCTCGGCCATTGAGATGATGGCCGTCACAGCCGCCAACTCAACCGCGCAATTCTTCATCGAAAAGGCAGGCAAGGGCGGCGCTCATGGCTCACACCCTGACCTCCTCCACCTTGCCGGCCTCGTGTGCGAAGCGGTCCTCGAAGTCGTCTTTGTCGCCCTGCCCGGCTTTCTCGTCGCCTACACCGGCATGTTCGACGTCTCCAGCCAGAAGTTCGTCGCCGAACTCAACACCATGGTCTTCACGCCATGCCTGATCTTCACTAAGCTCGCGTCGCAACTGAATGCCGACAAGCTCGCCGACCTCGTCGTCATCCCCATCATCTTCGTCGCGCAGACGGTGATTTCATGGCTCTGCTCTCAGCTCGTGGCGAGACTGTTTGGTTTTGGACGGAAGAGGAGGCAGAAGAACTTCATCTTGGCAATGGGCGTGTTTGGGAATAGTAACAGCTTGCCCATCAGTCTGGTGCTGAGCTTGAGTCAGACGATAGCAGGGTTGCATTGGGATAAGGTTCCGGGGGACAATGACAATGAAGTTGCGGCGAGAGGCATTCTCTATCTGCTGATCTTCCAGCAGCTGGGTCAGCTGCTTAGGTGGACATGGGGCTTCAACGTCCTATTGAAGCCTGCCAAGGCATACGAGGAAGATGAGGCCAGGGACGTGGCACAGAGGACGGGCATCGTGGAAGAGGGGAGATATAGAGACCAGCATACCAGCAATGGGCACCCCACCGGGCCTGTCGGTAGTAGCACGGTCGACTCTGGCTTCTCTTCAGCCAGCAGTGACATCTCTCGCAGTGCTAGCAGCACCAGCGTCTCAAGCGATGGCACTACTCACGAACAGGAACCTCTGATCGGCGCCACACCTGCCAACGGCAACATCATCGACAACGAACCGCGCAACATCGTCAAGCAGCGCGCCGCGACAGAACCCATCCACCCAGAACGCCACCAGTCGACCGGCCACATCACTCAATTCCCGCACTTCTCCCGCCGCAGCACAGCCCTGCCCGACCACAGCGCCTCCTCCCAACCCAAGTGGAAGCGACCATTCATCCAGCTGAAACAGAAAGCCGACCCCTACATCCAGAGCGCCAGCGACCAGATCAAAACCACGTCGCACAAGGCCTTCGACGCCCTCCCGACCCCCATCCAGAAGGCCTTCGCCACCATCCACTACTACCACATCAAGTTCTGGCGCGGCGTCTGGCACCAGATGAACCCACCCCTCTGGGCGATGCTGGCGGCGCTGATCGTGGCTTCGATCCCGCAGCTCCAGCATCTCTTCTTCACCAAGGGCACGCTGATCAACAACTCCTTCACCCGCGCCGTCCAGACGTCCGGCAACGTCGCCGTGCCCCTGATCCTCGTCGTGCTCGGCGCCAACCTCGCCCGCTCCACCCTGCCAAAGGACCAGATCGCCTCCACTGACGCCGAGAAGAAGGAGGAGCGCAAGCTGCTCTACGCCTCCCTGCTGTCCCGCATGGTCCTGCCCGTCGTCATCATGGCCCCCATCCTCGCCGTCATGGCAAAGTACGTCCCCGTCTCCATCCTCGACGACCCCATCTTCGTCATCGTCTGCTTCCTCCTCACCGGCGCCCCGTCCGCCCTCCAGCTCGCCCAGATCTGCCAGATCAACGAGGTCTTCATGGGCGCCATGAGCAACCTGCTCGTCGCCAGCTATGTCGTCGCCATCTTCCCCTCGACCCTCATGCTCGTGCTGCTTGCGCTCGAGGTCGTCGAGTGGGCAAAATGATGGATGATATCAGGCCTTTAGGAATACGCATTGCAAGCGGGAAAAGTACCAACGTCGGGATTATTGAGATATGCATTTCTGCAGGGAGTGAAAGAAGCAGGCAAGTTTGTGTGTATATGAGAGAGAAGGGGAAAGAGACGAGCGATCATCTGTATCGATGAATATCGCAACCTCCCGGAAAACACTGGGTAGATCCTGGCGTGTCTTACCTGCGAATCAGCCCTGCATCTGGTTTCGAATTGTATCTTACTTTAATAATTTCCTAGTCCGAACGGAGGACAGACCTAGCTTTGATTTTCTAGTAATTCGCTTCTGGATGCAAGGCGCTACGCGGAGTTCCTCTACTCTGAGATACCCGGGATGGGTTTTATATCGTTTACATACCTAAATCCACGTACGTAGCCATACAACATCATGAAAACCACTTCACAAAGATCTTCCGTGACTTCCCACCCGCTCCAGATTGGGTTTCTCCCGGATTGGTTTTGGGTATGTGCTTTAGGATAAGTTGTGCGATCATGTGTGAAAGTGTAATGTACTGCATGTAAGGTGTGTCTGTCTAAGTGCGCTTGTATTGTCTCATGGAAGTGCTTCGGCGTCGAACGATAGGGATATCAATCAATTAGTCAACCAGCATCAATCATAGGACTGCTCGGAACATCGCACTTGTCCGTCTGTGTCTTCCAACGCCTCGAGAACATACAGGGTCCCGCCTCCAACGCGACGAGGGCTAGAGACGAGTCCAGCTCCCAAGCCCGTTGCCTTCTCTTTTGACTTCTCTCGCTATGCATAAAGTGCTTGCACTTGTGATGGTGGAATGGCGATGAGACGGTGACAGACAGGGAAAATGTGAAAACTGGGGAGCAGTATGGATGTGGCAGATGGGTATTATAGACTATTATACTCATGTGCTCTGAGGCGGACGGGTGGGTGGATGGGTGGGTTGGTGGGTGAAGGCTGGCCCTTTACGAGTTGAGTCGCGGCAGCTCAGTAACGGGGCTAGGGGGCTGTGGGCGTCATGGGTCGGTACAGGCGGTTTTCCGTCGTGACAACTTGATGCTTAGCGTTGGTAGGTCTGTCGATCGAAGGCGACATTGCGAGGGTGGTAGGTGGCTTTACGCAAGGCTGAGGGGAGAGGGAGTGGTTTCAGTCGGGCAGATCGATAGTATCCCATGGTACGTCGCCAGCCGTCCATCCCAGTCGCGTAGACAGACATTCGCTAGGGTAGGCGTAGTCTACCTCTTAGCAGGTACGATGCGAGCCGCTGTCCTAGAGAACCTACATCGTCTTGGGGGCACACCAGCAGTCGGGATTAGCGAGGAATCGCAATGGAGGTGTTGGTGCAGCAAGCATGTATGTGCTTTGGGTATGCATGTCTTGAAGACGTGCGACTGAAGAGCGAAGATTCGGTGATCTTATGTCTGTCCGGGTGTTCTAATGCTGGCTTCACATGGAGATACCATTTGCGGCGGCTTTGTCGAAGTTAGTAACTATGTAGTATAAGAATATTTTGATGTCTCAGGACCAAAACAACCTACCGGCTTGTCTCTTGATTTGCTCACGAGCCCATCTCGCCGTCTCGATGGTGCGTGGTGAAAATTCCTTGTTGGCGCGTGTGTCGCGTGCCATCTGCGTGAGCCAATCCTGGCGGAAGTATTGGCTCACTTCGCCACCTGGGAAGGCCTCGCCAATGTCACTGTATAATGTTAGCCGCAAATCCATTCCGAAGCGGGGCTTCAGGCTTACCCAATGACACCCATACTGCTCCTCAGAAGAGCCTCAGTCCGGTTTGTGTCACTGTAGACGATCTTCAGAAGTGCGAAGATAGGCTCGATATAGGGCTGTAGCAACGCTTGCCTGTTGCCGCTCCTGAGTGCCAGGATAACGCCACCCCAAGCGTCCATGATTCCTTCGCGGAGGCTGACAATGTAGTCAAGCATCTCAAAGTTGGTGTCTTGCCCACTTGTTATGGTGCCAGCCTGCTGCAGGATCTGACCGACAACTGACAAGTATTTCTCGAAGTCTGGCCCAATTGCTTGAGCGACGTCACCGAAGCACTGCAAGATTGCAGGCTTGAATTGGTTGCCAAGGTTTGTCGACTGCAAGTAGGGGTTGCCATCAGCGCCTATAACATATGGAAGGTTAAAGTTCAGGATAAGGGTCATATCACTTACTCTCAAGTTCTCCAAGAGCGCGTTCATAAATTCATCGCAAAACGGTAGGACCTTCGCCTCTAGAGCACGAGTGATGTCGCTAACGAGGCCGATGGCAACAGCACATAGCTGGGGCTCATCTTGGTTGCGGAGAGCGGTCAAAAGCATTGGAGCGAAAGCCTGCATGTAGTTGGCAAAGGCCTCCTCGATCGCACCAGCAAGCGATCCGATAGCTGCAAACACAGTTTCTGGAACAGAGCTCTTTCCAGAGAGCGACTGGAGTAGCTGCAGCATCAGTTGCATGATCTTGTCGGCTTGTGGCTGTATCTCCTTTTCCAGGCGTTGAATGATCGCCATGACTACAGACGCAAGCGAGGTCTGGATCTCTTCCAAGGTGAGGCGGTCCTCGACAGACACGACTTGTTGCTGCATCGGAATAGTAGTCTCAAGACGGGAGAGAATAACATTCGACAGCTCACCAACAATCGGAATTGAATCATTTGCGGCATTAGTGACAAAGGCGTTGATGACCTCATATGCGGCGGTCCTGAGCTGATTATCGGATGTGCCTTCAGTAAGCTGCAGGAGACTCTGAATGCTCTGCTGGAAGTGTGGAGAGAGTGGATTAGTCTCGCAAGGGGGCTCTCCAGCAAATCTGTCGGCCAAGTTCATGAGTGCCCAGCAGCACGATCCAGCCATCCTTGGATGCGCAGCAAGACCATTGAATAGGGAACCGATGAGCCTTGGGAGTTCATTCGGGTCGACTGACTCAGAGCAGGTTTCGCAGATGCGGCCAAGCGCAAAAGCAGCCGAGTCCTTGACATGGATGTTTTCGTCGTTCATCATGTCTATGAGAACAGGAAGAGCCTGCTTGACTAACGGATCCAGCACTTTCTCGTCTGGGCCCTCCATCATGGCGCCAAACGCAGATACAGCTGCATCTCTGTAGTGCCAATCTTGACCCTTCAAGTTTCTCTCCACAAAGGCTAGAATTGGCGGTGCAATCTGGTTACCCACGGCCTGAGCCCATAGGTTCACACACTGGTAGGCGGCACGAGAGGTGTTGTATTCCTCGTCAGTTGCATCCTCGTCTTGCTTAGCTAGCAATTCGAGCAGAACAGGGACAACCTCTTGAGTTGCAACGCGCGCGAAGTTAAAGTAGGGTCGCAATTCGGTTGAGCCCTCCGCCTGCGCCTGTGCATTGTCATCCTCGATACTAATCTCTTCCTCGCAAACTGTACACCAAAACTCGACGGCGAGCTTGGCAACATCCTCTTCGTCATTCTTCATGCCTTGAATTGTGAGGCCGAAAAGTGCTTTCTCCATGTAGAAGCGCATCTTATCGTAGTACAAGCCCATAATGCGATTCAAACAACCGTATGCGCCCTGCTGTATCCTAGAATCATTCGCCTGTGTTGCTTCGCAGATGACCTGCATGATGTAGTTCCGCTCTCCTTCATTCTCAAAGTTGGTTCTGACAAATTCGAGCGAATCACCAAGAGCGGTGATAGCAGCGTTACGTGTATCATTGTTAGCCTCCTCTTTCCTCGCACCTTGAACAACAGCAGTCAGGATGGCGTTGCTGTGCTGCGCCAAGCTGTCCCTGAGATCCTGGTCCTCTGATTCGCAGATGTAACCGATGCACAGTAATGATGCCTGCTTTGTTCTATCGTCCCCAGATCCCACATTCTCTACCAAGGCTGGCATCAACTCCGGCCACTGGTCTCTTGGGATCTCAATGGCGGCGATCGAGGCGATGAATTGAGCTGCACTCCCACCTGCCCTGCTGTCTGGAGATTTCAACGTCTTTAAAGCTTGTTCTTTGATTGCTGCCTTTGTGGATGGATCGATCTGCTCCAGCCATCTCTGTTGCACTTGCCGTAAACGGGAGAAGTCGCGGGCGGAAAAGGAGTTCTTCAAGGCAAGACCAGAGGCAACACGGGTCTGGCTGTCAGCCTGCTCGTTCGATAAGGCTTGTACGAGGGTCACGAGGTAGCCGTTCTGTGAGGGGGCGAATGTCAGTGAAACCGATCTCTACACGTCCGAGATGAGGTGAAGGGGTGGATGTGAGCTCACGAAGTCTCCCTCAGCCGCCTGTATGAGCTGCTGCTCAGCAGCCTGTCTAATGTTCGCATCTACGAAAGTTAGCAGGCGTCCGAACGCACATATCGCCGTCAACGTAAAGCGCGGTGAAGGCCGGAGTCATACCTGGAGAAAGGGTCCCCGCAAGGACTTGCTGGACGTCCATGATGCCGAATTAATCTTTGTCTAAAAGTAAGGGTTTCAAACGAAGGGTGAGCCTGGCTGCTCAAAGGTCGGGTATCATACGAAGGTGGAAGAAGCAAACAGCCGGTGAAGCAAATAGGTGTCGTGAGAGCCCAGGCTCAAATAAAGCCGGAAAGGAAGTCGCAGTGCGCTGCCTTACGGCTTATGCAGGGTTTCGTAGACGCGATGCTGCACACTTTTTTGTTTGACTGTTGATGTCACGCTTTCACAGCTGTAGCCCGTCTCCTTTCACTTTCTGCAAGAGGGAAATTCACTTGAAGAAGTAGATGTCGGATGTCTACGTCTCATGTAATTTGGAAATTTATTGGAAAGGGTCGTCGTTGCTCCTGAGACCTAACGTCCGTCGATGGCTTGGCAACAACACAACTCTCAAGTCCCACCTCTAGTGGTCCGTGCATAGGCGGTAGAGGGGCATGTCACATGCGAGAATGACGGTAGACGTAATGGCAATATGGAGAGTCGACAGGATACTAGCGGGGACGGCTGACATGGTGCTATGGACCGTAGGAGTTGTTTAGGGTCGTTCTGCGTTTCTGGAGGAGTGAGATAGACTACAACTACATCATACAAGGAAGGCTGACATGCATCAAGCAGGAAACAGGATGGTAATGATGTGTCCGTTTATGTCCAACTATCGCCAGTAATGTTTGAACATCCCAGCAGAATATGCTCCATACTAACCTATGGTCAACAAATGCCCAACAGTGTCTCGAGGGTATACCAAAACGCCAGTCCGAGTACTAAAGTGCTGAGCTCCGTCGAGCTCAGCAATGAGAGAATGTAGACAGCCAAGCCAGGGCGTGCTTCTAACTCACACTCTGCCATACTGTCAACGGACGTCCATGCCATCCAAGGGCTGCAAGAAGGGTGCTTCCTCGAAATCGATCTTATCAGACGCCATTGCAGTGCTAGAAGTAGAGGAATGGGCCTTGGCATTCCTTCGTGGTTTTGCAATGAGCCTTAAAGTGTCTGCCAGATGCAGACTTGAGTCGGAATCCGCGTTTACAGGATCTTCGTCCAGGTCTGAAGCATCCATTGCGTCAAATATCGCGTCTATGTCCTCTTCAGTCTCTTCTTCGTATGTCCTCTTCTTATTAGAAACGAGGCTCGCTGGTAGATATGCACTTGACGTGAACGATTCTTGAGAGGAACCTAGCGTTGACTGAGACATTGTCAATCTGGGTACATCCCAGCTATCGCGTCCTCCACGAGCGCTCTGCAGTATTGTGGGAGCTGATGACGTGGGTGCATAGACATCTTCCTGATCTGCCCAGCCTCCAATCTTGTGTAGGCCACAGAACGGTTGCAGCTCCCTTGACCCTTGAGTCGATAGGATGGGTCGCTCAACTCTTGTCTGCTTGGGTGGCGCTGTACTGGGAGAGGGAAATCCAGCCGTCCCCAGTGTCTTGTGTGTCTTATAGCCTTCTGGTACAGATTTCCTTATCCGCATGCCGACATTGAGAAGTGACGATTGCGTCTCAGCGGGCAGTGGAGGAGATAAAGACGAAGCAGACGGTCTTTGCGCGTTCCCTGAGGAGCCGGTGTCTGCATTTCTCTGAAAGTATGAAGCGATAGATGGCTGGTACTGCCGTTTACGGACGTGGCCATCCGGACGTGTTGCGCTGGCCGCCATTTCGTTAGCTGGACCTAGTCTTTGAGCAAGGCCGTAAGTCAATAAGGCCGAGCGCCGTACAGTAAGATGTGATTGAGAAGCGAGTTGGGCAGCAGATGGTCAGAGTGTGAGATGCGCAAAACTGCTAGCCAACCTCCATGCCAAAAGCGGCGCGAAAGTAACACGAAATCGCGGCCGTTAATGTTACTTTGGCTTCGGTAGTGCCCGCTGACTTCCAACTCCAGCTCGGTCTACTGTACTTGACTGATATGCGAATGGAGCATGGCTCCAGGCTTAGACATCTACTTATGGGCTTGTTTGAACAGTCAGTAGATGGGATTGAGACTACATCTAACCATATGAATTTCTTTCCGAGCGAGGCAACCTTGCTGGGTGTTCGTGATTCCAGCTCGCACCCCATTGGTCACTTGCTGCAGCCTGTCTGCACGTATAGCCGCCTGCAAGACTCCAGCCCATCGACATCTTCGAGAGCTACTATCCAGCTATGTCTTCCTAGTCCCTAACAGAAAACCATACAACTAGCTCTCTATGCCAGGCCAGGAGCTTCGACTCCTAAGCCTCGATGGAGGAGGGGTGCGAGGTCTCTCAACCCTGTTCATCCTTCAGGCGCTGATGCAGCGCATCAATCCGGATAACCCTCCCAAACCCTGCGACTATTTTGACATGATAGGTGGAACCAGCACAGGAGGGTAAGATTAACCACTAAATCCCTGTGGTAAGTACTGACATGAGCAGGTTGATTGCTATCATGCTTGGCCGACTTCGTATGAGCGTGCGAGAATGTATTGAAGCATACACTGAGCTCGCGTCGAAGGTCTTCGTGAAAGAGCACCTTCTTCCAGCCAAAAAATTGTGGAAACTACATCGAGCAAAGCTCCGCGCGAGGTTCAGCAGCGAGGTTTTGAAGCAATGCATTTGTGATGTTCTCCAGAAATCTCAGCGCAGTGCTGATGAGCTACTAAAAGACACGCTTCCAATGTCCTGTAAAGTGTGAGTCTGCTTTTCTCTCTATTTCTCGCCTCCCAACTGTGACAAAATAGTGTCAATTAATGATCAGAGTAGTTGTGTATTTGCGACCAGTACTGGCACTTCGACACCGGTAGCAATCAGGAGCTATCCTCCTGCGCGCGAAGCGGATGATATGTACCAGACGACCAAGATCTGGGAAGCTGGGCGAGCTACGTCCGCAGCTTCTACGTTCTTTGACGCCATAAAGATAGGACCGCATAAACAAGAGTTCACAGATGGCGGGACTGGGGCTAACAACCCTATTCAATACCTCTGGAATGAAGCCCAAGACCTCTACACTCCTGACAGTCGTCTGGAAGACCATTTAGCCTGCATAGTATCCATCGGTACTGGGAGACCTACTTTCAAAGAATTCGGTGACGACCTTGCAGACCTAGCTGATACAATGGTTCGTATTGCGACACAAACTGAAGAGACCGCCGAGCTATTCCACCAGCGGAATAGACACCTGGCTCAAAGCGGAAAGTATTTTCGTTTCAATGTTGGTGATGGTCTAGGGGAGATTGGCCTTGACGAGGCCGCAAAGGTTGGTCAGATTAAAGATCGTACAGACAAATACTTAGGGGAGGAGGTGAATTTTGAAAGGCTCTCACGTTGCGCAAAGGCTCTAGAAGTGTCTGAGAAGAGCGATGAGTTGACATATCAACAATGTACGTAATGACTCCCGTACTGCTTCAGCTAGCTTATATATCAGCGATACAAGCCTTTTTTTCTGACCTCTGCCACAGCTGTACATGAGCTCATACTCTTCGGTAGATTCCCTGCTATGGACGAGGGCGTTGTCCGATGGGCGAAGAGGAACAATCTCAGCCTTTGTGCACACGTCCAAACGGGTAAGCACACAACGGCCTTGATCCGTGATTGGCTGTTGTACTCACAGTCGCAGATGACGCCCGAATAGCCATCTTGTTCGACACAATATCCGGCTACAACCCTTATAGGACCCACACTCTGTTCGAACATCGAAGGGTCGAGGGTACTACCGACTGGGTAGTCACTGAACCTGAATTCAAGCATTGGCTCTCTGCGGCAGCAACTTCGTATCTGTGGATTTGCGGTAAAGGTTTGTGATCCTGACTCCAATCAAAGCCCACCACTAATAGCTGCGGAATCCAAGTCGGCTCTGGCAAGACTATCTCTATGTAAGTTTTATTGTGCATTATTTGTGTCAGTGCTTGCACTCGCTGATTATGCATAGGGCAAGGATCATTACCGAGATAATCCATCGAATGCGCAGGAAATGTGCTGTAGTGCACTATTTCTACCAGTACCCCTACCACACGGCACTAGACTTTTTCAGAAGCTTATGCAAACAGCTTCTCGCCCATTTGTTGTCGACTAATAGCGAGGTCCCAATCAAGGCCAGAATGGGACTACAGGATCATTATGATCAAGGTGCAAATCGACCAACCCTGCCAGAACTCCTAGAGCATATATTAATGCCTTTGTTCGAGCTATTCCCTGGATGCTTTGTGATAGTTGATGGCATTGAGGAGTGCTCTTCTCAGGAGGTCGACAAAATCTTTGCATCTCTCCACCAACTTGGGAAGCGCTTTCATCTCCGGATCGCAGTCGCCAGTCGAGAAATGCTTAAAGATGCGTCAAGTAATGCTCTAACAGATGTTATATACACTGATGTTCCTCACGTTGACGTGAAAACAAGAAAGTCGCATTTGGAAACATTCATCGACGCTCGACTTGAAGAGGGACCTCTGGGTGCGCTATTGCATGATGATCACGAGCTTCGAAATTACATGACAGTGGAACTGATGAGCAAGGCTGATGGATTGTAAGTATCGCCTATACAGCCCTGCCTTGCTTGAGTTGACTTGTAATAGGTTCATATATGCCAAGCTTCAGCTCGACCTACTTGCGCAGTGCTCAAGCGTTGCAGACATCCAACAAGCCCTCTCCGACCTCCCTGATGGTCTATATGAGCTCTATTGGCGCTGCTTAGCACGCCCTTCGCCATATTCCAAGTATAGCAGTAAGATACTTCGTTGGGTCTGTGCTGCCGTGGAGCTACTCGATCTAGGCCAACTGCAAGAGATGCTTTCTTACAGAGGCAATTCTTTTGAGCCGCAACATCAGCCGTTCGCGGCCCACATCAGACAGTCTGCTACCAACCTCTTAGTTGTAGACACATTTGACGGGAGAGAAGTTTTACAGCCAGTACACTCTACAATCTACGATTTTGTTTTCTCATCGCTCGCACAAGACACCTTGGCTATTCTAGCAGGCGATGCCGACCTACGCAGTCTAAAACGTCCAGAGTGGACCCTGGGGAAAACAAAGATCGAAATGGGAGAGATGTGCGTCTTGGCTGTCAAGTTGGACGTCGATAAAGGACTCCAGCGATACTGGGGAGACCAACAAGTCAATCTTCAGGCAATGAGCCAACCCTTGCATCCAATAGCACAGAGCCTGCTAAAAATGACCAGTAAGCAGCAAGCGAGCCGCGGGACTGCTCCAAGCGCAGCAACCATGACCACTCTGAAATCGGTGCTTTCAAGGCAGCGTCCTTCGGCTTCAATGTTTCTGGCGCACGCGCTGTCAAACTGGCTCCAATACACCCAAGACCTGCCTGAAAGCTCCCACATGGCCCATGCTTTCAAGGGGCTCTGCCTAGGTTCTCTTACCGTACCTCGACTTCGGCCTTGGGCAACAGCCACTGATCCTAACCTCCGGGCCCAAGCTGCCTTCCATTGGGCACTGTGTAACGGGCATCACAGTTTGTTCAACATTACCCTGAGAGAAATAGGAAACCCAGCGTTCGCTGACAGCCAGCACTTCACGACAACAAACGTTCCGATTGACCACTTACTGGCTTTACACATAGCGAGCAAGCAAGGCGAGCTGGCTTTCGTCCAGACACTCGTTGAGTTTGACCATAAATGTGTAGATTTTCGCGCTTCCGGTCGTAAACTCGCGATACACGTAGCCGCCGCTAACGGTCAGGCTGAGGTGGTCCGCTACCTGCTCGGGGTTAGAACGTCACTCGCACGGGCGAGGACTGCGGACCTTGAGCTCCCGCTACATCTCGCTGTTGAATCTACATCGTGTGAATGCGTTGAGTTGCTGAGTAAGGCGCTTCTAACGCCTGCTTCATATGCCTCTCAAGATCGGATTGGCACAAGAGACAGGTGGGGAAGATCCCCCATCTTCCGTGCAATCTCGGAATCTGAAGCCAGCATAGTCGAGTGTCTGGCTTCAGCAGACTCACCTGCGTTCTTACGGCTCGTCGATGTCGATTCAACCAACACAGAAGCTGTGCATCTAGCTGCTAAGAAGGGGAATTGGGCAGTGCTAGAAACCGTTGTAAACCTTCTCCTGGAAGGTAGACTACGGAGGGCTGAGTATGAGTATACTATTGTTGACCTGCGTGAGATAATCCAACCTACCGCAAAAGCATTGGCCTTCTTGTCCCTCTACCACTGCTTTGAGCCGGGCGAAGGTGATGTGTATACTATATTGCGAAGCTTATCGGCTTTACCGGATGAAAGCCTCCAAGAGCTTCTAGATATTTGGAATTCGATACATGAGCGCAAATCTGAATGGGTACAACATCTGTTACTGTCAGCGTTCATGTCGACATGGACTACCCCGAATCTTAATATGCTTGGGCTGGCTATAACGGAGGAGAAGTTGAGCGTAGTGGCGATGATTGTGGGCTTCGATCCAGCAACACTCTGGCATCCGGTCGTGCATCCGAGGGGATTTCAAAACCAATATCACATTCCACCAGTTCTCGAACCTCTGAACTACACATCAGCCGAACATCACGTATGGACGCCGCTGCGGCTTGCAGTCATTGGAGGCAACAGTGATATTGCTATGTGGCTATGTCAACAACAGCAATCTCCGGAATCGTTGGGTCAACCTACGCCAGGGCTACTGGCGATCCATATTGCAGCTCTTTTGAGAAAATTCGTATTGGCTTCGCAGATCAGAGAGACCCAAGACAGAGGCCGCCAACGGAGCCTGCCACCCCAGGGACATGTAGAATGGAACCTTGTTTTTGACTGCGAGTGGATGTTGTTGATCCTTCCAAGCGAAGCTGACGGATCGTTTTCCTATCAACGAAAGGAAGAATCTGACGGTTGGCGCCGTGAGTATTATCGAAATGACGCCCTCTACTATTTCAAGAAGAACACGAAAAAGAGTCACCAATCGGGTCAGTGGGGGGACGTTATTGAGAATCTGATGGTGCACGCCAGTGCAACAGTAAACATACACATAATGTTCAGCCATCGCAATGCCGAGGGGTTTGATGGAGCTGCGTCTGTGAGCTTCAATCGATATCGTAAGTGGAGTGCCACGCAAACGTATCCGCCAGGAAACCACAAGCGACGAAGTTTCGGAAGAGGGCAAGATGAAAACTCTCTTCGGATCACCTCGTCACGAGGGGGCCCAGAAGCGCTCTTCAATTTACAAGCATGGCAGTTCTCGCTCCCAGAACACCCTCCTGATCTGTATCGGCATTTGGATTAGTAATGCAAGGTCCATAAGGTGGGCACGGCTTCATTCTTCGCGTGTAACTACCGTTCTGCTGTATCCGACATCACCGGCTGAAACAGCCCTAGACTGGGCGGAGGTTCGTTTGTGAGTCCTTGTTCCGGCATCTCTAAAGTACATCCAAGAGCTCCAGGTGCTTTCCCAAACACTAAGTCCGTCTATGATGACCAGGACAACTCCACCAAAGATACACCGCAAAAATCGCTTGGGAGACAAAGCTCAAGATGGCCTTACTCCAGACATTGCGCCTTCCCATATGCTCGCTCCCTAAAGTCTATGACCAAAAATCATGCATGGTAATATCCACTCCATCCTGTCGGACGTGGCCTGGCTACGTTCAAGCGCGCGCGGGCTCGGCGATCCTAGATTTGCGCAGCGCGCGCTCGAGATCCGCCTCGGTGAAAGGGTGGTGGTCGTGTGCCTGCGTGCCTTCCGAGGCACCGCTGACTGTAGCGTCCAAGTTGTTCGGTTTGTGGTTCTCGGCGGTGCGCGGCCGTGACAGGGCGTCCTTCTTCGTGTCCCTCGATACCACTCGCGACATGCCCACTATGTCGTGTAAGAATCACGGTCAGCCTTTGGTGTCCAGGTCGTTGTTCCTCGCCTCGGTACTCTCATCTCGCTCATGGTGGCTACTCGTCCGGGGCCGTGCTAGCCGAACGATATGAGGGTCCGAATTAGGAGGAGGAGGAGAAGGAGAACCGCTTACCATTCGCGACGTCGTCGTCCCCCTCGGCCTCAGTCTGCGTGTTCAGCCGCGACAGCGCATCCTTCCTATGCCTGCTCTTCTCCGTCGTGTCGCTCGAAAAGCTGCCAGTCCGGTGGCTCTTGGCGCCGTAGCTTTTCCGCCGGCCTAGCGAGATCAGGCTGTGCCGCCGGCTCGGTGCCCGCGTCCCCATGGGCGAGTACATGCTCTGCTGGGACTTCCGTCGCCAGGAGTCGGCGAAGGAGAAGGAGTCCAGCTTCTCCTTGTGCTCCTTCTTGGGTGGCGCCCTGTACTTGGGCCGTGGCATCGGCTCGCCCGGCTTGTAGACATTGCTGGGCCAGCGGTCGCGCGAGGGCGAGGACGAGTTCGAGTCGCTCTTCGTCAGGGTGTCCCCTCTCGATCTGGTCCTCACCAGCGACTTCATCTTCTCGCGGAACGGCATGGTGAGGGTGGTGGGATGTGTAGGAGGTGGTGGTCTGCTGTGCTCTCGTCCAATGATAGGTAGGTGGTTTGACACTGCGTGTGTCTGACACTCCGAAACAATGCTGTTTGGGGATGTTTCAAACCCCTCCTATCGACACTGCGGAGAGGGGATGTGTCCCGGGTGACGTCGTTATCCGCGGATACCAAGGGTTACACCAGGCGGTGCGAAGGAATGTCTGATCTGCAGGTGTAGATGTGAAATGCCGAATGTTGGAAGGGCTCTCTGCGTAAGCTGAATGGGGATACCACTTCAGGATTCAGAACGAAGAGGGAGTTATCTCTGGAGAGGGAAGGAAAAAGCCTATTAACTGAGAAAGTGACAACGATACGGTCAGGGAGAGGAATTGGTCAACTCAACATCTACGCCCGAACACGCCTTCGCGGTGCAGCGCAGCACAAGCGTTTTGGGCCATGTGGAGAGCGGAGTTTACGGAAGGGTGATGCCATGATTCCGATAGGCGCCGAGAGCCCACAGCACGGCACAGCGCAACGCAGTACAGCACAGCACAGCACAGCACAGCACAGCACAACACAACACACAGTACAGGCCCTAGCCAGCTTGAAAGGCCTTCATCAACCGAAGGGTAAGCTTGGGAAGAGCCAAGGTAGTAGGCCTTCAGCGAGTCGACTACCAAGGTACATATGCAGCCCGCCGCTGCATCCAGGGACCTTTGGGGGACGTGTTTGCTCCATGCCCATTCGCCGGGGTAAAGCGAGGGGGTTTCGCCTCGACCGTGATTGATGGGAGCACCCGGCAGTCAGCGCCGACAGAACTTCCGAGGGTGACTTACACTTAACCTCGTGCCGCCTCGCTGTGCCTTACAGGGTACGGGGGGTACGGAGAGTACTGGGCGACATATTGCTGAGGAGGCTGCATGAGAAGGCCGCTAGAAGACTTGGAATGCTCGGGCTGCAGGAAGAGAGACGAGGGGGAGGAGGAGGAGGAGGAGGAGGGGAAAAGCGTCTCCCACCGCTGCCACGACGGCGGACTCCGCTCAGGCAAGCAGTGCTCGGTTTGTGAAGACTCGAAGACGCTTGCGGCGGATTTCAGGGCGCTACCTGACGCACTCGCATCGCCATCACCAGGCTCGTATTGCTGTGGTTTAGTGATCGAAACCGGCCAAATGCTTTGGGATCTCTCCCGGCGGATGCCAGATGCCATCTTCGTCCATGGTGTCCGCATCGTGGCAACGGGGCGTCTGCTACTCGGTCGGTCTACAGCCGCGAGGAACACCCTGCGATGGCATCCCCATCAGCGTCGTCAGGACATCATCGGCTCGTCTTACTGCTGCTGGAAGGCCAGCAACCCAGATCACGTGGAGCGCAGTGCTGTGATGCTCATCGTCATGCTCCCGGCACCAGCACTTTGCGGAAGTGCGAGAACACGAGCCTCGTCATGTCACGTGAAGCAGGCGGAGTGGCGTCATAGAGCTGCGACAGGTACGGCACAGCACATCACAGCATGGCTGGGTATATTGAAGCACTACGGTCAGGTGGGTGGGCAGCGGGCGCTTCCATCGTATGACGTTCTCGACCCCGCGAAACCTGAATCGCGTACGCAAGTCGATCTGCATCGAGATTGTTGGATGCAGCAGGCAGCACCAACTGCGGCCTCGGCCTGTCCTGATCCATATTGCCTACGCATACTGACGCGCGACTTTGCATCTAAACGAAGCCATCTAGCCGCTTGTCAGTCGAGTGGATGCAGTGTGGAGACCCAAGGCCTGGGGAACTGGTGTTCTGGGAGACTCGCCAGTCGCGATTCCAGTTTTCAATTGTGCGATTGGCGGTGTGGGCGCTCGCAAACAGGAGGCCGCTGGAGCTCAGAGCTGCCTCGGGCGCCTGGTCTGGGTCTTGATTCGTCAACACATCATCACTGGTAGTGGTGCTCTGATGCTCGCTCGGTTGGTGTGCAAATCAAGGAAAACACCACTGCCGTAGCTCTCAGTCACCCGCCCGATGACGTAGGTGAAAAATCACCGAGCCGTGTGCTGCTGTTCTACACCTTCGCGATAGAGGGGTCGGTAGCGATCGCGATATATAGATGCCCATACACACCTACGGGTAGGGGAGCCCTTGTTTGCCAAGAGCAACACCGTGTCCCTTCGGTATCAATATCAACACCAAAAGGTTCACCTTCGTGAGACCCGTACAACACCGCAATGGAGAAGCTCAAGAAAGTATTGTACGTTTGCGGCAGATGATGCCTTAAGAGAGCCATCTTAGATCACCCCCTCTCCCCTCGGTCCAGCTTGCCGTTGATCCTGCTGCTGCTGCTGCTGCTGCTGCTGCTGCTCCTCCAACCCTGTTTGATAGGCCTCCACTAACAAGCTTTGATTCTAGCACTCCCGGCAAGGCGCAGGACGATGAGGTAATGTATGGCACATCTGCTTCAGCCCAAACAGATCCATATAAAGCTAGCAAGACCGACTCCACCTCCAACTCCAAAGACACCTACGGAGCAGACTCGCAACTTCAGCAAGACACAGCCGAGGGTCCACACAAGCAGAGCCTAAGCCAGCAGCCTCGTCAAAGCGAGTATTCAGGTACACAACACTCAAGCGGCACAGGAGCAGTGGACAGCACTACCTCTGCCTCGAATCAGCCAGAAAAGAAGGAGCACGGCGTTCTAAGGCAGATTCTGTACGCCTCCAGCCCTGTGCACTTGTACACAGCATCACAACTGACATGTCGTGTTAGCAACCCTGGTGGAGAGAAATACGACCAAGTAGCCTACGGTGCACCAGCCTCCCAACAACAGGCAGAGAAGGATACGACCAGCCAGCAGCACTACGACACCGTCACCGACCCTACTGCTTCTCGTGAGCCGGCTACAGCAGCTTCAGGACTGCGACAGGAGAACGTCGACAGCGACAGCGCCAGCACCATTGCCCTAAAGTCCGGTATTCCAGGTCCCTACTCTGAAAGCAGAAGTCAATCGTTGGCGGAGCCTGAAGCACAGAGGTCAGGAGAGAAGTACGTGCATGCACCTGCCCCAGGCCCTGAGAACCGTGTGTGTACTCGAGAACCATAACCACATGCTGACCAGTGCTATCAAGGTACCTTGGCGGCAGCGACAAGCTAGACACCGGCGAGGATTTCGGAAAGAGCACCGAAGCAGCTATCGGGCTTGCCAGCACTACTGCCGGCGCAGGAGCATTAGCTTCTTCAAGAGGAGACGGCGAGCGAGCTGACCTGGGTCAAGACACGACTGCAGACCGTCCATACCCATCAGCAGGGCAAGACACTACAAACATGTCTTCCAACACTGGCGACATTGGTCGTGCGGACATCGACACCGCAACCTATACAGCACGCAAGTTCCCGCTCGGTGGGAGCTCGTCTTCAGCTACTGGGGATGCTGGGACTTCCAGCGGCCTAGGTACTTCTAGTGGTCTAGGTACTTCTAGTGGTCTGGATACTTCTAGTGGTTTGGGTACTTCCAGTGGTCTGGGTACTTCCAGTGGTCTGGGTGGACTGTCAGGTTCCTCAGACGACAAGGGCACAAATCCACACGTCCCAGGCGAATTTCCCACCGAAGACGGGTCCGACAAGCATGATCACAGCCGCTCCGGCACTGGCGCAGCCACTGGACTCGGTGCAGCTGGCGCTGGAGCAGGTGGCCTTGGTGCATATGAGTCTACTGGGAGCAGCCAGCCGACCTCAACAACCACTGGGGAGACTTCTGCTAACAAGTACCCCACGACAACGAGTGCTGGCACTCTGAGCTCTGGTACAACCTCGGTCCCACAGTCGACTTCTACTCCTGCAAAGCCAGAGACTGATCACCACTACGGCCGTGACGCTGCTCTAGGTGGCGGCGCAGCAGCCGCTGGAGCTGCTGGATATGGCGCATACGAATCTTCTAAAGATCGTGGGCCTTCGTCGTCTTCTCGTGATCCGCTATCAGGCTCAAGCGCAACAAAGTCTTCGCCTCAGGTTGACTCGCGCTATGAATACGGACCAGACAAGATCAGTTCCGAGAAGACATACGTGCCACAATCCACATCTACATCAACCCAGCCAGAGAGTGGCCACCATTATGGTCGTGATGCTGCCCTGGCTGGTGGCGCTGGGGCTACCGGGGCTGCTGGGTATGCTGCCTACGAGTCTTCCAAGGACCATGGACCCTCTTCTTCCCAGAGAGACACAAGCTATGAGCTAGGCCCAGACCAGATCAGCTCTCAGAAGAATTCGATGCCAGAGTCGACTTCTGCCACTGCTAATCCAGCGAGCGAGAAACACCATTACGGTCGCGATGCCGCCGTCGCGGGGGGCGCGGGTGCTACCGGCGCTGCCGCTTATGGTGCCTATGAGTCGTCTCGGGACAAGTCTCAGCCCAGCACCTCATTCTCTCCATCCCAGTCCAGCCATGACCATACACACGGCGTAGAGGATGACAGCTGTGCTGGTCTAGCAGGCCCGCCTGTTGCATTGGATAGCACCAAGGGCAGTGGTATCAGCGGTCCAGCTTCCAACACAATCGGCCCACACCAGAGCAATATCGCCAACATTCTCGACCCAAGTGTCAAGCCTGAGCCTGAGAAGATGAAGGAGTCGACAACTGCCGGCCCTCACAAGAGCGACCTGCTAAACAAAGCCGATCCTCGCGTTGAATCAAACCCGCAGAAGGCTGCCGAGAAGGAGCAAAAGGACCATCACTATGGTCGTGATGCTGCCCTTGCCGGCGGTGCCGGCGCTGCTGGCTACGGTGCCTACAAGGCATACGATGATCATGACGACAAGAAAGCCCACAAGGGGTCTGTCGGACAAACTCAGCCTACTACACGGGATGAGACCCACTATGGCCGTGATGCAGCTGCTATCGGAGGTACCGGGGCGGCCGGTTACGGTGCCAGCAAGGCATACGACGACCACGAAGCCAAGAAGGCACAGAAGGAAGCTGCTAGACAGAGTGAGCCGACTAGGCAGGAGGAGTCCCACTATGGCCGTGATGCAGCTGCTATCGGAGGTACCGGTGCGGCCGGTTATGGCGCCAGTAAGGCATACGACGACCACGAAGCCAAAAAGGCACAGAAGGAAGCTGCTAGACAGGCTGAGCCGACCAAGCAAGAGGAGACCCATTATGGCCGTGACGCAGCTCTTGCTGGTGGTGCCGGCGCTGCTGGATATGGTGCTTACAAAGCCCACGATGACCATGAAGACAAGAAAGCACAGAAGGAGGCTGCCAAGCAAGCCCAAACTGCCAAGCAATACGAGACACACTACGGCCGTGATCTCACTGCCGGTGCCGGCGCCGGTGCTGCAGGATATGGTGCAGAGAAAGCTGTCGACGACAAGCACGAGAAGAAACTGAAGAAGGCTCGTGAAGAGGAAGCTTCAAGGAAACTCAGCGACGATGGAGAGAAGGAGAGGAAGCCAAGTCTCGTCCACAGGATCCTACATCCCAGAGAAGGCAAGGAGAAGAAATCCATCGATGAGGAGCGCCCCACCGGCCTCGACCTCAAGAAGCGAGACGAGGAAGAACACCGCAAGCATCAGCAACAGCTGGGCGCAGCTGGTGTCGGCGGTGCTGCCGGTGCCGGTGCCGGTGCCTATGAGGCAGACAAGCATCACCACAACAAACTCCACAAGGACCCACCGGCTGGCTATCACCAAGATCAAGCCCAGGGTCAGGGTGGCGTGCAAAGACACGTTGGTATCGATGGACCTATCAACGACCCCAGCCATGTCTCCGGCCTGTCACCAAATGCTAATGCAAAGGATGAGATCGTGATCGAGCCACACACTGGTCTCCCTATGAACGTCGGCAAGTACGGCAGTGTTGGCCACGGTGGCACTGATGGTGCGGAGAACATCGAAGGCTACCATGTTACAGATACTGAGCAGCGCCGTGTCTCGCATGGCACAGCCGAGGGTGCTGACAAGAAGCACTACGTACACCCTGGTGAGGACGTTGCAGGACCTGATTGGGAGGCAATCCGCAAGGCAAACACACCATATTAATGTAATCGACTAGATCACTGTTCACGATTGTTACGCGTTGGATGAGCAATGGAGCTGTAGGACACATCTGCGATAGTATGGCAAATCTACGAAACCCTAGTTTAAGATCAGCGTCATATTGCGTCTAGATGATTTTTCTTTTACGTGTCGGACACTGTTGTATCAGTCTGTCCTCTAATGTGCGGGACATTTCGCATTAAAAAAAAAAAAGCGAGTCTTGCCCCATGAGACTTCAAGACTGCTTGCGTGTGGATGGTTGGAAAGGCCACAGACGAGTTCATCACTGTCGTAGGAAGTCCATACTAAGCGCAAAACCGCGGATCAGTTCAAGATGCGGAAAGTGACATCTATGTATGATCGACTTGAGACGGGGAATCCAAGTACACGTCAGAGCTCGTTGATGTCTCCCAGTGCTACTATACTTTTAGGAGTACTTTCAGATCGAGATCTCCTGTTGATGCGATTGCACAAATGTCTTTCCGCAATGCGACACGAAGCGGTAACTATAGAGGTCGAACTATGAGACGAGACAAATGACTCGGAGCTCTTGGACGTCTGCAATGACCCATACGGGTCAGCTGTCAGCCTGGAGACCGACGGATTTTGGTCCGTTGAGCGCCAGGACGTTGTGGTGTGCAAGGCTGTGCGGTCGACGTCGGTCTAGAGAACGCCCATGACTTGGCCATCCAGTCTATACGTCCAGAATTGGATCAAAGAGCACCGTTGCTTTATCGCACTTGATAGAATCTTCCGACCAAACGGTCTGTCTCACGAGACGGTGGCTCCATCTACGAACCAGTCAAACGCCCACCAAAGGTGCAGCACTGCAAATCTCGTACTCTGTTGTCGTGCCTTGTGGAATTGATCTACCACGTGTCGTCATCAATATCCGCGCCTCGGGCGTCTTCGCTAATTGTGGCCCGCATGCGGTATGGATGCTTCATGCCGTGTCAGCTTGAGCATGAGGTGTTGCGACGGACCTGATAGCAAAGCCGCATCAGACGCACGCACAGGCGTGAACAAGGGCGCCAGAGGCGTTCCTAGATGCTTGCTCAGCATGCGATGCAGGCAACGTTACACAGCGTTATCGCTACGGGTTGTGCACATACGCGACAATGCGGTCAGCACTCACCCTCTTCTTTGCTGACCAGCAACTTAGCCTTGGGTTTGGACAACAAAGGAATGAGATCTTGCCAACGAATCGCTCCGACGGTGGTTTGGCAGATCTCATGAGCTGGAGCCATTGTTTTCAAGCTGACGGGGCTGGCATAGCCGCATCAGAGACAGTCCGCCCTGAGCTCGGTGCATCCTTGCGTGCACCTATCCGGCGTCGGTCTGGGCGGAATTGGAGCAAACGCGACAGAGCCATGGTTCAGTATCCCAGTCGCCAGTGTACAGCAGGCTACCGTGCCCACCTACGATGTCTCTGAGAGAGACTACCCATACCGGTGTTCCATTCACCCGTCGTTCACAGTCATAGGTGCGGGCCCAGGTGCTGACGGCTCCAGGCGTGTCTCATCTGCAAACGCGTTGCAAGTCATGCTGTAGGCCAATCGAGCTGGATGCACTGATATGCGACATGCCAGGGCAACACGCCTTTTGACTTTGGAGCAAAGAAGGTTTTCAGGACAGCGAGGCGTGGTTTCACGAATTAACATGTCGTCGCACCAAGGCGAACGGGCAGTCCCGCACATGCTTCCACGCCGTCTAATTCGAGCCTGCCTATTCCACGTGACGTGTGTGTGTGTGTCTGCCCAGCCGGATGGTACTACGCTCGAGGGCAGCCTCATTTGAACATGCTGGCAGACAGTCAAGGCTTGTGGGGGATTCCCATGGCAAGCGAAGACAATGCGCTTACTTGGCGAGGCCTGTGCAAGACATGCTGGATGGCCAGGGTGTTGTCTCGGACATCAAGGAGCTCAATGCGGCCGGCTTCCTGCAGAGCACTCGTTGCTTTCGCTCGCTTGAAATTCGAGCACGTAGACGACGATAACAGGGTGGGTACAGATGGGTGTTGCAGATGAGAAGACGACGCTCGTGATGTAGCGCCGCTACGAGATGGCGTGTGATGGAGGCTCGCTTGACGCAGTCCATCAGTAACGGCAACCCTTCGCAACGAACATGTTCCGCTGACGAACCCCGTGCGATTTGAAAGAATGGAGATATCGGATCGGCCTTTGGCAACACTGTATCCTGACTGAGCTGTGTTGAAACGACGTCTATTGTTCCCCATACGACAAAGAGGGATGTTCGGCCGAAGGCTGTGCAGCGCGCACACACACCCGGGTCCAAGGTCCTCCATCTATACGAGCACTAACTCGAACTATCTGTCCAGGGCGCAATGCACGATCTATAGAGGTAAAGGGGAAATCCCTTACAGCAATGACATTTCTGCATTCGTAGAGAGGTCACCTGCCTATGACGGCAGGCTCGCTCTGCTTGGCGATGACAAGACCCACTTGTGGAGCGTGTGTTGTTGAAGCAAAGCCACTTGCTCAGAGTTGTGGTATCACTAGCGCATGGCAAAGACACGGCATGCATGATGGATGGCCGGGGGGGAGCAAGGATGGAAGAGCCTGCCTCGGACGAATGCAACCCCTATTGTTAGCATGGCCGAAGCACTACTGTAGGGGGACACCCTGCGAAGTGGATAGCAGATGATCCTTCAGGCTGGAGGAGATTCTGGATCAGGATCAGGATCAGGATCAGGCACAGAGGTGAAAAGGTACAATCACCACCACTGGCATCGGCAGACGCTGGTGAGTCGTGAGTCTGGCGCAAAAGTCGCACCGGGCCTGTGGCGTCTCATTCATTGATGTTGAGACGCGAGAGGGCGCGATCGGCATTCCATGGAGCGTGGTGACTGGCAGAGAAGGTTTATTTCCTCTGCTACAGAGACAATAGTCTGCCTCGCCTCCTGCTGCATCGAGGAGCGTAGCGTACTGTTGGGCGACTCGGCTACAACCCTTAAGCATCGTTAGTGGAGGTTTGCTCTCTCTGCTTGTCACGTACAAGCAACGGCGCAATCGAGAATGACGACGCCTCCAGGGTGCAGATCTTCAACGCCGACACCCTGACCGCGACATCTCGCAAACTCTCCCAAGACTCCCAGCGCTCGGCTCGCTCCGCGGGGGTGCAGTCGGCACTTGCAGAGGAAGAGACTGGCGAGTGTTGATAACCTAACGCCACACCCGCACGCACTCCACCACCACGTCCTGCGCATTCAACTTGCAATCCTTTCTCCAACCCTTTTTCGCTTTTCGCTGTGGCCTGTATCCACCTGCTCCGATGCACGCGAGAACACGGTGCGGTCAGCGTCAGGCCTACTGTGGCGAACGGTTTCTATTTGTGGCGTGTGGACGAGAGATACTGTGCGAGGCCCCCGTCCCAATCCACACACACACACACACACACACACACACACACACATACACACACCCCTTGTGTCACCGATGTGGCTCGTCAGCCCTAGCCCGTCCAATATTCGCACTGCAAGGATTTGACATCCTGACCTGAAATCTCCTGGATCGCGATGTTCGGACCGGCTCTTGGCTGGTGTACAACCCCAATGCGCTCGCGAATACGTGCCCATACTGCCTAGGACAGCTCCGCTTCCTCACATGTTTTAGGGCGTTGGAAAGTCTGCCTGTTAGCCTTCGCCCGATGCCATACTAAGGCCATCCTAAGGGCATCCCGCCTCGTGGACGCTGCACATGTCATAACGCTTCTCCACGTCTCGCCTGGGAAGAGCGGCATGGGAATCCACTCTCTGATGCCCTCCCAACAGTCTGGACTGCCACATGAATTCCTTGCCCGTGATCGATCGCGCCCTGGAGATTTATGTGTACTGGATGTCCTTCCGTCGTGCCTCATGAACGAGCTCGCTCCCATCTAGTCCTTGCATCCTCTCCCGCATTCCTGGACGCCCTCTCCTTCGGTCTTGGAGATGTATATACCTTCGTTTTTCCGTCTGGTCGCGTTTGCGACGGCTATCGTTGCCTCCGCCATCCCAGCCCATGACGTCTTGGAGCCCACCACCACGCTCGTCGAGCGCCAGAGTAATGCGGGCAACACTGTCGCCGTCCTGTTCAAGGAGCTTGTCACCACATCATGGGGCCAGATGGTGTTTATCGTCGGCAACGTGCAGGAACTCGGCAGCTGGAACCCCTCGAACGGCGTCGCGCTTTCGGCTAGCAACTACACTAACGCCAACCCCCTCTGGTATGCAACCGTGAACCTGCAGCCTGGCGCGCAGATCCAGTACAAGTACGTTATCATCCACTCGGACAACACCGTGCAATGGGAGGCCGACCCGGACCATTACTACACGGTGCCCAACGACGGATCAAAGGCCGCCGAGATCAACAACAAGTGGCAGCAGCCCACAGCGACGCAGACCGCAACCCCTACCCCTGCCTGCACCAACTCTGCCACGTCGCGAGGCTGCTGGACCGATGGGTACGATATCGACACCGATTTCGACAAGGACTTTCCTACGACTGGCAAGACTGTCTACTACGACTTCAAGATCACCAACACGACACTGGCCCCTGATGGCTTCAAGCGGCAGGTGTTTGCCATCAACGGCAAATACCCAGGCCCAACCATCTACGCGAACTGTAAGCTCCTAGCCTCTCCTTCCCCCCCCCCCTTTGCATTCCGTACACACTCTGACCTTGAGTAGGGGGTGATATGATCAGTGTCACCGTACACAATCAAATGAAAGACAACGGCACGACAATCCACTGGCACGGCGTTAGGCAGTGGCACAACAACGGCGCAGACGGTGTTCCAGGTGTGACTGAGTGTCCGATTGCTCCTGGAAAGAGCAAGACCTACACGTTCCAGGCGACACAGTACGGAACTTCATGGTATCACTCGCATTTCTCGTGCCAGTATGGCGACGGCATCCTCGGTTCCATCGTCATCTACGGCCCTGCAACTGCCAACTACGATGTCGATCTTGGGCCTCTCCCTGTCACTGACTGGTATTACCCTACCGTCAACCTGCACGCCGCCCGCGCCGAGCACCAGAATGCTCTACCGCCGGAGGCCGACAATGCTCTGCTGAACGGCACCATGGTATCCAACAGCGGTGGGAAGTATTCCCGTTCGACCCTGCAGACTGGAAAGAAGCATCGCGTCCGGTTGATCAACATGAGTGTTGACAACCATTTCATGATGAGTCTCGATGGGCATCAGCTCACCGTCATTGAGGCTGACTTCGTGCCCATCATTCCTTACAACACGACTTGGATCTTCCTGGGAATTGGTCAGCGATACGATGTGATCATCAACGCCAACCAGGCACCAGGCAGTTACTGGTTCCGTGCGGAAGTCCAAGACCAGGCCGGGTGCGGGACGAACTTCGCCAACGGCAACATTCTCTCCATCTTCTCCTACACGGGCCACACCACCGAGACGCCCATCAGCCAAAAGACAAGCTACACCCAGAGATGTACGGACGAGACCAAGCTCGTGCCATACTGGAACTCTTACGTCCCTACTGGTTCGATCCCTGACTTCAACGTCATGACCACCAACATCAACAACACCAACAACCCTGATGGATCCATCAGCGTGTTCTGGAACGTCAATGGCAGCGCTCTCGATGTGGCTTGGGACCAGCCTACGCTTAAGTACGTCAAGGATGGCAATACCAATTACCCAAGCACTGCAAACCTCATCCAACTCCCTACAGAAGACAAGTGGACCTACTGGGTCATTCAGGGACTGGGTGGCAGCCCCTTCACAGTTGAGGTACCGCACCCAATCCATCTCCACGGCCACGATTTCTATGTTCTTGGAACGGGGCAGGGCAGATGGGCGGACAGCAACAGGAATTCGCTGAACTACAAGAATCCCACTCGACGTGATGTCGCCATGTTGCCGCAAAGTGGGTGGCTCGCGCTTGCCTTCCAGACCGACAACCCAGGTGCTTGGATTATGCATTGTCACATTGTAAGTTCCCCTCTCTAAACACGTCCGTCATCTGAGCCACACAGTGCTAACGAGTTACAGGCATGGCATGCCGACGAGGGCCTCGCCGTCCAATTCTTGGAAGCCAGGGACCAGATTCAGTCCGTCAGCCCTTACCCATCAGACTTTGACAGCCAATGCTCCGCATGGGACGCCTACCAGCCTAAGGCCGCCTACGCTAAGCACGACTCAGGCATCTAAAGTCATGATTTCTCTCGTACATTATTCATAGACATATACCCTTCCCCTTGATGAACATGTATGAGCTGCATGGTTTGGCGTTTTGCATTGCATGATATGTGTGTGGGAGGGTGAACTACTAGACCAGTAAAAATTCACAATCAGAAGGGACCGGGGTTGGCCGACCATGCCAGGGCATGGGATGAATGTATATCGAGTGTGTGGCGGTTTGCATCCTGCCGATCGTGCATGGACTACAGAATTTCTCTTCTCGATGAATATATTGCCATTCTCAACGAAGAATCTCATTGCGCTCTTTTTATCGCGGGTTCTGACGTTCATTGCGTTGTAGCCCACCGCGTTGCAGCTGTGACCAGCTCTATGTTGGAACCCTGTGGCTGCAGCGCATTATAAGAGACCAATTGTGTTGAGCACATACACTTTGTGCTCGGTCAACACAAAGCTTGTGTGGAATCTACCGTGGCTATCCGTGCCTTCCAACTGCGTAACACAATGCCTGTGAATCACCTTCACTCATCATCGTCCTCCTGGACGAAAGGGTTTGCAATTTGTTCGCTGCCGTCCACTGGCGAGAGAAGTACGAGCAGAGTACCTCTTGCCACCAGCAGTCCTAGCGAACGGGTGCTTGTGTTGCCTTCCTCATCTGATGATGGTTCAGTAAGGTTACCAAACCGGTAGTGTCAGCGGTCAAGTTCTCACCTCTGGTTACTTCCTTCACATCATCAAGGACTAGGTTCATCAATTGATCGTAACCTTTCAACGTGCCCGTTACTACGATCGTAAAATATCAGCTCCTTGAAAAATCAACCGAAAGGTATGGAACGCGGCCGACGCACCTTCTCGTCCGCCGTTGAATTTGACATTGATCTCCCGATCCATGTACTTGGTCAGGTCGAGAATGTTCTCCTTCTTCTTCTCGCCGCCGCCTTGTGCCTGGGAACCACCGCGGCCCCCGCCACCTCCGCGACCTCCTTGGTTACCGCGAGCACCGGCCCGTCCGCCTCTGAAGTGGCCTCGTTCTGACATGAAGATGTGAAATTGGGTCTGATCAACGGGGCAATATCAATCCAAGATGCGCTGCGAAAACAGCCAAAGCCAGGCGACAGCAGCGGTGGCACGCTATTGGCCGCGCCAGCGGTGTGCGCACAGACCCTACACATATATCTTATCGTGGCCTAAGGCAGAAATCCAATGTGGATTTCCCTAGGCTACTACATTTCGTTCTTGACCGCAGCTTTGATTGCTATCCATCATCCCCTTTTCCCAAACTGACTAGATGATCGTGAGAAGCAGCCTCGCTTTTGTACCGGCCCTCGACCGACGTGTTCCAACGCACCGACGAAACATGATTTGGGTGCGCGACGTCGGGGGGACGAATCCGCGGCCGTCCTGCTTGGGGGCGGCGACTGGGGCGGGGGCTTACGCTTTGCGGCAGCGGTGCCTGAGCTGACGGCAACCGGACACTCGCAAAGATACATACAGGGAAAGCGAAACGCCGCCAGCACCAGCGGGACGGTGACATGCATCAGCACAAGACACCCACAACACCACGCTTGAGCATGGCGTCGTCGTCCCCGGCTCTTGCAACAGTGTGCTGCACCGCGGCCACCTGGTTGTCCAAATCGACATATGTGTGTGTGTGTGCGTGTGTGTGTGTGCGCGCGCGCGCAGGCAGCCGGGGAGTCACACGAGGTGGTGTGGCGTGGACGATGCTGCGGAGCGGGCGCGACGCTCCACTTGCCTCGTTGCCCAGCCTGTTCAACCGGGCCCGAAGCCCGCCCCCCTGCTGAGCGAGGTCACTGCCCACCTCGCCGCCGCGGGCGCTTCTGATCTTTCCCTTCCCCTCTGCGCCGTACACACAGATGTCTGACATCCACGGCAATCATGGATTTGGTTGCGGCAGCTATGGCTGAGAATGGCGCCTCCGCCAGCAAGCGCAGGAGATCGCCAAGTTCCGCCTCCCTACCGCCCACCGCCCCAAGCTCCAAAAAGACAAATCACGGCGGCAGTCCGCAGCTGAGCATCAACTACCTGGCGCGACAATCAATCGAGGACCTCCCGCTGATCAGCAAGGACGATACTCTCCCTAGTCTGCTTAACCTGCTTTCCGCCTACAGCAATGTCCTGGAACGTCACGAGTCTCTGGCTTCCAACCTCGGGGCGCGCCCGCTCGGACCTATCCTGATCAAGCGGTTCGAGCGCTGCTTCGACTCTCCTCCCAAGATAGTTGCGTCGCACCACAAGGGTGCTATTGTCGACCCAGCTGAGTCCCACCATACGATTACCTGGCTCGAAGTCATTGAATTCGCGCGGTCACATCCCAGCCAGTTCACACTCAGCACTTTCTCGGAAGGGAGGAGGGTCTGCCAGTTCTACTACCCGCAGAAGCAACTGCGCGTTCAGATATCCGAGGAGGACTTCATCTTCATCAACAGCGGCCGCTGCCAGGAGCTTATCCCTCCGCTCCCGATCTGGGAGGATGAAGAGAAGGAGGTTGTGACATGTGATGTTTTGGAGGCCAAGCTCAAGGAGCTTACGAACGCTGCCGATGCTGTTGCTGCCCGCACGAGGCAGCTTGGACACCGGCTCAAGGGCAGGCGTACTGCCATTCTGGAACGGAGAGCGGAAGGCGGTAGCGGTACACCTGCCAAAGCGCCTCCATCCTCAACTACGGCTAACTTCACTTCGGTGAGCCCTTTGGGTGATGTATACCACAGCGAGTCTGCAAATGGTTCTGTCTTTACCAATCCTGCGCTCAGGGGCGAAATGCTGAAGCATTTCGAGAGCTTGCCACAAAACCAACATAAGAGGACATCTTCAAGGACAGATATCTCAGAGTCGGCGAATCCGCAACCTAAGAATGTGGACGTACCGGAACGCGATGATACCCCTATCGCAGGCAGAGCCAGGTCAAGTACATCGTCTCTCTCTGAAGTCGGCTCTGGATTTATGAACGATATAAACAGCTACATCTCGAGTCCACAGGTGGATCCAGCCTCATCTCAGCAACCGCGCCCATCTTCCAAAGGTGCATCTGCGAATTCCGCGGCCAACGGCGCATCCTCCAAACACAACTTCAGCCGCCCGCTCCCACCTGGACAGGAGAGTACCCAGCCGTACAGGCCGTTATGCCAGGCCAATATGGACGGCCTTGCCCGTGGGACACGCGTACTACCACCTTGCGACCGCTGCAGGCGGTTGAGGATGGACTGCGTAAAGAACCTGACCTCATGCGCAGGTTGCACCAAGAAGCATGCAAGGTGTCACTGGAAGGACGTCTCCCACGACGAGATAGCAGTACTTGATGGCTCGCTGGACGGGGATCTATCAAGAAGCGAAGGTCACCAACACAGCCCGGCCAATAGGTCGCGACTAGCCAGCCTTTCCAATGGCTTCCCAGGTTCTCACGAAGAGGAGAGCGAAGATGACGACAGTAATCCTCTGGAAGATCTTGAGGCATTGGGTGCGAAGGAGGATGATGAGAGGGAGACCGCTGCCTTCGAGCGGCAGAGGCAGGACGAGGAAGGTCTCCGTAATGCCAGAGAGCTGGCAAGGATGGGCTACGAAGAAGGCTTGAGGGACAACATCGACGATGACCAGTTGGGTGCTGGTGCTGCAGGGAACTTCACTCCAGGTCACGCCACACTCTTAACATCGGCTGATGCAAAAGTAGGCGCATCAACATCCAAGCACGTGGAACCTATCCACAACTCCATCGCGGCAGCAAACGAGATCCAGAATGCCTATGCTTCTGTCGAGCAAGATGGTCATGAGCTCCCAGCGGTTGGTGATGATCTGCGGCAATCCCCATACGCCTATCGTGCCGCGCAAGCGCAGACGCAAACTCCCGGCAAAAATCCGACAGCCACCAAACATATTATCTCCCACAATCTGGTCAACAATAGGCATCACGCTGCAGACGATATATCAGATACACCGACATCGTTTGCTGATAGTGGAGCCAACCCGTCAAACGGCACAAACCATGCTAGTTTCCGCGCTGTGAACGCAGCCTCATAGCACCCACCCGGAATGCGCGGCCTGGTCGCTGCGCTTGATCCGGGGCAGTCCCTGGAATTCTTTCTTTGTGATGTATTACAACCTATTATACCAATCTTATCCAACAAACGACCCTTCGTGATAGTTTTACCAGGGCTTTACATCTTGCCAGGACTCCATAGTTTTGGAAGTCACTATTTACACTGTTGTTCGCCCCATCCAGATTTACTAGCAATTGTCAATTACTGTGCGTGTGATGGAACTCTGCATTTGCATACTTGCATGAGGCATGGGTTTTGCGGTGGAACCATCGAGCGTGCAGCAAAGGCCACGAGCACACCATCAGGTCACGACCAAGAGATCGCCATGAAGCCTAGTCCGGTGGCTTAGGCTTTGCGATCCAGGTTCATTGTTCTGATAGCTCAATCGTTCGCATGTGGTAACAGTGCTTGAGCTCCATCCTGGTAGCCGCGGCTGGACCCCAGCAGTTCTTTCGGTTTAGAGTTGTTGATCCTGTGAGCGTACCAGCATAGTACTGTGATCGGCACCCGCTTCCCGTCCCTACACATCACATCACGGCCGAAGCTTTGACACGGCCCATCAAGCTCCAAGTGCAGCAGCAGTCAGTGATTGTCTTGTCACATAAAACAGTCCGTAGTCTTGACCAGATCGAGATAGGATCGCCTCAGGATGACAATATTCCCAAACATGATATCGATATGATTGGCTCTGCGGCAACGGCCTGGCGCATCGAAACGTTTCCGTCGACATTTCTCGAAGCTAACATGTGCATGGCGCATACCTTTTGCGATGGCACGGCGGACGAGAAGGCAAGGTATGAATTGCATGGATCCTGCGCCTCTCTGGCGCTGTGAGAGCTGAACGAGTCTGCTTCTATGCTCAGCATCAGCTTGGAGTTCAGGCTGTGATGAAGCCAAGACGTTTCTGAAGCACGCAAACGACTTTGGCACAATTTCGACAAGGCGGTGCTCCTGGTACTATTCCGTCCAGTCCAACCCGTCTGCCGTCGACGCAGCAGCCTAGGTACTGATGCCACAACAGCTGTGCGACGATTGTAAGATGCGAAGTCAGAGGGGTCTCTCTGCACATGCAGATTTGCCGCATTTTGATTGCAATCATTGAGGCTCTAACGAACACCTGGTTGGCGATCTGCTGTGTCTAGGTCTTTCAACCACATCGATGCCTTACAACACGGCTGGTGGATGCACACCAACTTTGGCGCAGGTACGGGAATGTGGATATGCACCAACCAGATTTGAAGCAACTAGTACGTTCCCTGTGTCGCTCGTGGTGGGACTGAAGCTGTAGCTCTGCAATGGTTGAAGCTTTGCTATGTGACTTGCTGTGATTTGGCATCGAGATTCTCACTTCGATCTGGACTACTCATCAGTCGTTGTTTTACGCAGCCACTCTCTCCACAGCAGCTGTTTACCCATGATCTGGTAAGACACGCCTCGAGCCCGGCGCTGTGGCTGTCATTCATCACAGTCGAGATCGCAGCAGCAGCCGTCGGCTAGCTTGGCCAGAAGCCAATTCCGGGAATGGACGCTCCAGCCAATCGAAGATTCACCCGAGCTACAGGCCCCAGGAAACCTACAGGGACCCACTACAGCGTACTAGATGGTGACACAGAATATTCTCCAGACCGGACCAAATGGCCCGACATCCTGTTGGATTAAAGCCGGTGCAAATGCGAGAGACCAGCGACATCTTCGGGAAACAATGTGCGTACGCGCGATCTTTGCTAGCAGCAGGACTTGGAATGGATGCGTTCCTGAGCGGGCCACCAAGAGCTCAACAAGCCCTGTGTGACCAGCGGCACACGTCGTCTTCAGAGGCACTCTCTGGCGAACCTTGCCAGGACGTAGGGCCGCCGTATAATACGTCTGACTTGCAGCCGGTTGATGCCAAGTGTTCAGATGCATGAAATTGCCTGCGGCGAAACCACCAGAGTCGCCACGCACGTCCCTCCATCGTAGAGAAGTGAGTGGGGCTGGGCAGGGTGGAAGTGCGCATCAGGCGCCTACCAGTTCTTAGCTTACATGCTGTAGTCGCTTTGTACTCATCACCACTGAAGCGAGTGACGGATGGATGATGGGAAATGCAGCCTCGGGCGAATCTCGCCAGCCACGCATAGTGCTCCCGATGCCAGAGGCGGGCGACACGGCTCCCACGGGACAGGTCTCGAGCCAGAGACGGTATCTTGTGCCGTGTGGACAGTTGTGTAGATTCCGCTCCTATGCGCTTCATGAAACACCACAGGCCGGCATAGGGGAGGGGGGAGAAGATGGATATTATCATGCTGCGGTGGTGGTGGCACACTCCTCGCGCTATCGCGCTCTCGCCCTCTCCTTCCAATGCACGTAGATCAGGAGCGCAGCACTAGCGTCCATCGAAGCCAGTGACAAAGCCGTCTTTCGCTGTAGGCGTCGTTGTTTGCGTTACTATTGTATCATTATGGTGGGAGTTGACAGGCACGCGCCGCTATCTAGGTCGTCCATTGATCCATGCTAGTACTGGCCCTAGGCTTCTCACATGTCCCCGCAGCCGTGAATGGCAGCACTCCAGAATTCGATGTAGGGAGCATCAGCCTTGGCTGTGGCGTCTGGCTTTGTCCAGGCTGTAGAAGAAATCCTGGGGCCAGGTCATGACAGCTCCCGCGCAAGCACCAGCCAGCCTCGGCGTATCTAGTAGCGACGTCAGACCTAACGACGCTCCCTCGCACCTGTTCCGCGCTCTGATGGTCCAGAAACGATTCTTCTTGGTTACCAGATTACAGGCACTTCGCGTAGGTAGGTGGGGTCGGTCCTGTGAGAATTACCCAAGCAATGGCGAGGAAAGTGACGCTGTCCCTGCAAATAGCAGCTGTGTAACGAGACTTACTTGCCATCTCAACGCCGGGAACCAGGCATCTGTAAATGACGAGCTGTCATCGAACCATGTTGCTTCCCTGTCCCGTAGGAATCACCAGGAAGACTCTACGGACCCTACTTCCGTAGAGGCCAGTTTTACAAACAAGGGTTGCAATCACTGGGATCCTAGAGGGGAGGAGAGATGGAGCACCAAGTGTCAAGCATCGAGCATCAAGCATCAAGCTCCATCCCATCCTACCGTGTCTCAATATAGAGGAGACGGCTGCAGTGACTACAGGCAGTCTTGGGAGCCGCGCCTGGGGCGCAGATCGTTGGTAACTCAGCAGCGACTTGTACTGATTAGGCCGAATAGAAGGCACGATGGTGTGGCATGTTATGACTGCATCCTCCTGCTACGCCACCCTCTGTCTATTGCACCTAAACGGCCGCAGGGTGCATGGTCCCGGTAGAGGGCGGGAAGAATGGGAGGAGAATGCGACGGCTCCACCCTTGTCGGAAATCACTGGTCCCAGACCATCAGTCGCTTTGTTGCGCAGGCTGCGCTATACCCCATGCTGCAGTCGCTAAGCACCAGCACGACGATGCGAAAGAGTTGACAGTGACATCTAGTAGCCAAGGGCCCTGAACGAGGGCGGTTCCCAGACGCTGCTTTGCACTCCATCAATCCATCCCTTCTGAAACACACAGCCCGTGCTGCCCTCGCATAATCACCAACCTGCTGTGCAGTGCCTGCAGGTCGAGCAAGGCGAGCGCACCCGGTCGCAGGCCATGGGTCGTTGCCATACGACCACTGCGGCGTCCAAAAAAAAAAAACAATCGGTCTCATTGTGAGTGCGAGCGCAGCTTGAGAACAAACGATCTAGGGGAGCGGTGGCGACTCAGACAACGCTGTCAGGTGGTCTCACCATCGCCCACGCGCACCAGACCAGTCAGTGTTGATGGTGTGCATTCCTCGAACAGGCACTGACGTTGCTATCAGTTCTACCATCTGGAGGGATAGCTCCCGTGTTGCCCATCCAGACCCCCGGTAGTCAGGTTCCGTTGTGAAGGCGGCTCAGAAACAAGTATCTATATCCTCCAAGCCATCTTGGAACGCTCCTGAGCTCTCTGGCTGGTCTACTTATTTCTTCTGCAAGGTCGCTCGCCCCAGTTGCAGGAGAGCATATCAAATCTGCCGAACAGGTGTACCCTCAGTCGTCGGATCTGGGTGTCTCGTTTCCAGACTGTCGACTTGCGACAACCCCATTTTCCAATCCGTTTGGTAACCAGCAGAGGGCTGTTTTTTCTTACCCTTTTTTCTTACCTTTTTCTCTCTTGCGTGTGTACTTTACCTGATCCCTTGCTGTGACTATCAACAATCCAGCCGTTGCCTTGGGAATTAGGGCCTGCGTTGAGTACTGCCGCTCTGCCCACTTTCCACGGATCTCGGTAAGTGACTGAACAGATGGATGGGCTTGTCCCTCTGTGCCTGGCATTCGCGCGTGCATCTTGATTGACGTGGGACAACCAGTTATTCGATAGGCCCTACCTCCTTGACGAAGCGAACCGACTTAGGGCAATTCTCGCACACGCCATCCAGTCCTGCATAGTTCCTGCACAACTGTTGCCGACACTGGGACTTGTTGCACAACGGTACGTCTCACGCTCTATACTCAATACGAATCAGTGCATCATCGGCATCGTCGCCGTAGCTCCGCCCCTGTCGATTAGAAAAGTCCTAGGTGTCTCTCGTTACCCTGCCCGAGTACATGAGCATTCGAACCTCGTCTTATTTCTCTGTCGATCACAACACAGAAAGTCAGGCACGCACTCGAACCCATTTCTCGTTCTGTCGTATGGTGGCTCTTGTCCAATTGTTTGAAATATTGCTATTACTATAAGGATAGACAGGCTGATCAACCATACTCATCCCTTTACAGGCTGAACAGTCCCTCCACGCTGGTGTCCTGTTCCGTATGCTTGCGATGGACTGCAGAGAGACGCCAGAACGGAACGCACTAATGTTGAATGGGTGGCCTACACCTCCATTGTCATCAAACGAAGGAAGACGACCATCTTTAGCATTCTCAAATTACTCAGATCCTTCATACGGCTCGTCGGCGAGCAACTATTCTCAGCCGTCGACACCTGGCCAAAGTATGCATTCACAAGGGCGGCCATTGCAGCCAATGTGTAATCAAAGCCTGCTCCGAAGCAACTCGCAGCTGTCTCATAATAACTTAGGCCATGCTGTTACGTTCACAAGTCCATGTCAGACCTCGCCAAACCAGCACTACTCTACCGGTTCTTTTCCCTGTGGAATTTCGTCAGCTTCAACCACCATGCCTCATAGTATCGGGATGCACGACACACTGCGAACTGCCCCACATGCTGTCTGGCAAGACTTTGGCACTTCCTTCGATAACGCACAGCTTCAACACCACAATGAAGCGATTCAACAGAACTTGATGCACAGTGACGCATCTTTTGACAGACCACAGTCATGCGGCCCGACACTCTACAACCATCATGCCTCCTCGATTGACACTGTGGCAAACATGCCATCTTTCGACCAGTGTCACGGCATCCAGACTGGCGGATGGCAGGACCAGCAGGTTGTTGTGCCCTCACAGCTTAGCCCTGATGATGAGCTGGCTGCCTACCACTACACAACACCGGATCTGGTCGATAGCCAGTTCTCGTCGAGCTTCGACTCTGGTGCTAGCGGCTACAGTGGTTATGACACCATCGAGCCTCCAAGCCCAGATCATGCCTACTTTGCGCCTTCCGACGATGAGATGGTTTTTGTGAAACCAGAGCCATTCAACAGTCCAACTCCTGGCTCAGCGCAATGGGCCCGTCACTCGTTGCCTTATAGGTCCAGCTTCCAGATTCCTCTAAGCAAGGCTCGCAAGCGAAGCACAAAGCGCCGTAGAAAGACCGCCATGCCTGGTGAGGCATACAAGACTGCGTTCCCAGGCCACTCCTCCAGGAGGGACCTTATTGAGGTCAGGATCGACCCCAAGGTCTCCTTCGACAACGAAGGCAAACTGCTCCCAGGACCAAACGCCAAGAAGCCTCACGTGTGCACCAAGGTTGTTGACGGCCAACAGTGTGGTCGAAGCTTCGAGCGAAGCGAGCATTTGAAGCGGCATATGAGCAGCCACAGCACAGAAAAGCAATATCCCTGCCCACTCCGACGGTTTGGATTGTGTAAGATGGCCATTGCGCGACCGGACAATGCCTGTGACCACTTCAAGACCCACCTCAAGACCAAGAGGAAGGGTCAGCGCAACAAGGATGTTGACTGGGAAACCATGGAGGCTGCCATCCTTAGCGAATATCCTGCTGACAAGGCAAACAAGCTTCTTACAAACCTACGCAAGTGGAAGCAGTCGAACCCTTGCAAGTAGGCAGCCCTGACGAGAGTGCTGTGCGGGATGAGACACGCAACGGCTGGCGCTCGACTGTCACGTCCATCCCTGACGACTATACCCCTCACGAAATCCATGATACCACCAACAAGCATATCAGCATCACCAACATCAACATAAACATCATTACACGTCATGAATACTACTGGGTTAACTCGGTTCCTGCATTTCGGGACACCTGTATCAGTGGAGAGCAACACCTTCAGTTTACTGCTTGTATTTCTAGGTACCACATTCTCTCCATTCTCGGTTTCACGCAAACAGCATTTCAAAGTTTGTTTGATTTTTTGTAACGTCGGCACTTCTGTTGTTATATTTTTGGGGGAGAGGGGGGGGGAGGAGCGCGGGGAGGGAAAAAAATGCATTGTTGGCGGTAGTCTGCTTTGTGTTACGCGTAGACATCTAGAAACAGAAATCGGAAAAAGAGGAAGGTTTGTGATTGATTATCGCCGTTCACTGGGACGCCCCAATACAAGTCTCGTTTACCAAGGCTACATATCAGGTAGACAGGCAAGCAGGTTTGAAGGGGTCAAGAGGATGGACATGTTCCGAAGGGGGGGACAGGTGAGAGGCAGCATGCTCCACCATCCATCAGGTGTCGGCACTTGTTTCGGGCTACACTCTTTGCCATCGAGGCCACAAGACATGATCATACCATGGTGGCTGGTCACTGGTGCTACTTCCAACGCATGCCTGGTTGACACTGTTGGTCCGGTCTGGCGGTATTTGAGCTTGGAGGCTTGTGGAAGGGGATGCTATTGTAGATGTGCTAGTCAGGTCAGAAGCAGAAGCGTAGATGAGGCACCGAGGCAAGAAAACGGTACTCGAAGCGGGTCCTCCTTGGCCTGTGCAAATACACCAGACCAGAACCAGAATTTGGGAAATTGTCTTTCTATTTTCCCTTCTCTTCCCTCTCTTTTCTCCTCACAGTGCCTAGATAGTCGCCCAGCCTCCTAATTCTCCCAGCTCTGTGCCCGCCCAGTTCCCCTGACGCAAGGCAAACTCGATGAAACGGTACACCAGAAGAGCAATTGAGTAGGACAGGCTGCGGTGTCGCCTGTCGCGCAGATTGGCTGGACTTAGCGGCAAGGTTTCGCTTGCAGCCGCAGAAACCCCGCGACGGGACTCGTTTCAGAGCTGCGGATTCCGCGCTACGCCATTGGCTGCAGGCGTGAGCTTGGCGCATCTGCCGACCATGTCATGGCGAAATTGAAGACACGCTCTGCTCGACCAGGTAGAGACACAGCATTTCCAAGATTCGGTCCCATTAGGCCGAGGAATGATCTTAGGTCTCCCTACCGTGGATTCCCACATCGCTTGAAGCTTGAGCAAGTGCCTGAGGAGCCTGGACAGCCTGAGTCGTGCAACGTCGGATCCTTGATTCTCCCCGTTGCCTGGCGTGCCTACGTCACTCCAAATCACGTGCGACTCTATCATCAGATTGCCCAGGTGGGCGTTTGTGGAACTTGCCAAGTTGGCAGACGAACTCGTGCAAACCCAACAAGGTCGAGCAGAGGCATCGAACGACATCGTCAGGATTGCCCTGTGGCCATGGCGTCTGGAGAGTCGAGATCGCCACGTCCCGGCATCCTGAAGCAAGAGTCACAGCAATGTGCCTCTCCGTCGTCTTACCAGGCCCAGAACGCTGTTTTGTCCCCCAAAGGCACACCAACGAAATGTACGTACAGCACGTCTCTCTCAACCTTCCTCAAATGGTCTCACGCACAGTCTCTCCTGCACAAACTGGACAACCAGTGGCGATGCCTATACCGCTGCACACTACGATTCTCTTGCTCGTCACGCTTACCCTACCACTCAACGAGTTACGCTGCCACTTGCCTTCTCGCGGTAAAGCTCTGTTCTGATCGCATATGCTCATTCAAACACCGTTACAGCTGTATCTATTGCTCCCAACCATGAGACAATATCACCTCTGATGCTTGGTAAACAGAAGAGTATCGATGAACTTGACCTCGACCAGATACGCCAGCCCAGGAAGCCGCTTGTCAAAACGCCAAGCAACAGGCGTTTATCGGGCAGACTAAATATACCAACGCCTGAGCTGAAGTCGTTGACGCACATCTTGGATAGTGCTCAGTCTACGGAAGGGAAGTCAACACCTGAGTCTGAAGTGCCGTCGTCCCAGCATCACTATCACTCGCGTCATGTCGATGCTCTCCTTGGTCAGGTATCCACCTGGATTAAGGACGAAAAGAACAGACGTGCTGTTCGAAGGGCCAATAAACGAGAGCGCAATGCTACTCCCTCGGCTCAAGTAGGCGAGGATCAGCCAGATTCTCATGCGGATTTTGCCGTCGATGGACACGATTCGGACTCTGATGCTTCAGCAAGTCTTACCAAGCTGGAGAGTATCTTGAAGAATAGCCTTGGTGTGGAGCTGCACCGACACCGCAAACCTTCGCTGACTCTCCGCCACCGTCCGTCGTTGAAGAAACTGCATTCTCGTAAACCTTCTGCAGTTTCTGATGATGGCGCTGACTCTGGCGAATACTTTGGGGTTGACATTCTGGTGCCCTCATGTGATGCCGTGCTCGACAACTCAAAAACCCTGAGCTACCCAGCAGCAATAAACGACATCTCAGATACTTCGGATGATGAGGAGCTTGCTCGTACCATGTCCTTCAGAAACAAGGATGCATGGTCTAGCTTCAAATTCGAGATACTGCGATCGGTCCATACCCTGCGCTTGAAAGGTTGGCGCAAGGTGCCACTCGAGATGAGCGATGATATCAGTGTCGAACGCCTCTGCGGCGCATTGACGAACGCGGTCTATGTCGTAGCGCCGCCTGATGAGCTCCCTCCACGTCCAACGAGCTCAGAAACGATCGACACCACCAGTAGCAGGCCCAGGAAGCCACCACCAAAATTACTTTTGCGCATCTATGGACCGCAAGTCGAGCATCTCATCGATAGAGAATCCGAGCTTCAGATCTTGAAACGGCTAGCTCGCAAGAACATTGGTCCTCGTCTTCTAGGGACGTTTGAAAACGGACGTTTCGAGGAGTATCTTCACGCCAAACCCCTCACTCCAGAGGAGCTTCGAAACCCTGACACAAGTAGGCAGATTGCAAAGCGGATGCGCGAACTTCACGAAGGTGTCGAGCTTCTTGAGGATGAACGCGATGCGGGTGCTTTTGTTTGGCGCAACTGGGATAAGTGGGTCGAGCGAGTTGAGCAAGTTGTGTGTTGGCTCGACGAGCAAGTCAAGACGCAGACTCCGGATATTAAACTTACTGGTCTCGACGCATGGAAAAGGCGAGGTTTGATCTGTGGCGTTGAGTGGCCTGTGTTTAAGAAAACAGTCGAGAAATACCGCGTCTGGCTCGAGGAGCAGCATGGCGGGTCGCAGAAGATTAGAGAGCAACTGGTGTTCGCTCATAATGATGTATGTGAAGCTGTTCTTTTCCCAAGGAAGATCGACATGCTAACGGCGGTTACAGACGCAATATGGTAACATTCTTCGTATCGTATCGACGAAGGAGTCTCCACTTCTGCTCCCGGCCAACTCGCATAAGCAACTGGTGGTGATAGACTTTGAATATGCCAATGCCAACACACCCGGGTTGGAGTTCGCCAACCATTTCACTGAATGGTGCTATAATTACCATGAGAAGAAATCGTACGCTTGCAACACAAGCCGTTACCCAACACCGGAGGAGCAAGACCGGTTTTTGACAGCGTACCTACGGCACCACTCCAAGTCAGCTCCCTCGACACCGAGCGGGAATGCCTCACCAACACCAACAAACATCCCAGGACAGACTGCTGATAAACCGAGGAGACCTGCCTCAATGATATCTGACTATATGGCCGATGCCAGAAACCCATTGGTGTCCTCCCCTCAGGCCAGTTCCCGCATCGGTGAAAGGGCCGAAAATTCAACAGAACAGGGTGGCGACGAGGAGCAGGAACTCAGCAGACTGAAACAGCAAACCAGGTTATGGCGAATGGCCAACAGTGCACAATGGGTTGCCTGGGGAATTGTGCAGGCCAAAGTGCCAGGGTTACCATCACCCTCGCCTTCGCCGGATAGCATGGCGCCGCGCCTGCAGCTTGACCCGATTGCTGAATCTATTCAAGAAGACCTCAAGGATAAGGCAGAAGGTCACGAGAGTCTCGCTTCGGGTGAAATTATTGATGCAGCAGATGCAGAAGAGCAAGAAGAAGAATTCGACTATCTGGGGTATGCGCAGCATCGCGCCATGTTCTTCTGGGGTGATGCAATACAGCATGGTCTTATCAAACCTGAAGATCTGCCCGTCGAGACCAGGGAAAAGGTCAAGACTGTGCCATATTGAGGGATGGCGATAGCGCTCGTTGACGCCAAACGATGCATGAGAATTTATCTGTGCGTCGTTTTGAGATGACTTCTGTGCCGCGCTCTCTATATGCATGGGTAGCAGGGCTCCGAACTGTTGTGTATATTGAGACAAGCATACATATATGTAGCTTAGATAATATTAGATCCTCACATCGACCTTGAAGTCTCCCCAGTTCTCGATGACGCATGGTAGTGCACAGAACAAAGGGAGATCACACTATTTCGTTGCACGCTCTGGTGGATCAAGAGGAGGGACCTTGGAACATCACTCAGATCGCCTCGTATCTGTACGAGGATATTGAGACCAATGAGGTCATGCTCGTCCACGTGACTAGATCCTTCCAGCGGCATGAGATTGGAAACCTCGACAAAGGGTGAATTGCGTTTCAGCCTTTTCAATATTGCAGTGCCTCATCTAGAGATGGTAGGGTGAAATAGAGCTAACGCCTCTCTGCACAGAAATACATTGAAGGCTCTGGAAACGTTTGCTAATGGAAGGAGAACAGTCGCATCCAAGACTTCTGAACGCGAGGCGCAAAACAAGACATTGGTTAGCTAGGGCCCTGCATTCCACGCATACGGCTTAGCTGAGGCGGTGCTGTTGCTGGTGCCTCGCCTACAGCTACAACTGCAGAGACAAGGTTGCAAGGCTAGCAGCCTGCGCATAGACGATCGTATTCGCTACCGGCTCGTGTTGGCTGTTCACCAGGCGAACGCGACGTTCTCCTTCCTTGTTCTACTGCTTTTTTCAGCAGTAGAAACCTTCTCATTCTGCGATATACGACTAGAAGGAGAGATACGTTTGCGGCGTCGAGTGAATGCGACAGATTATCAAGGCTGGCCCATCCGGACTTCCCGTGCGACTGCAGCTTTCGATTCCTTTATAGTAACCTGGCCTGTAGCCTTGGATTACATGTAGACAGGCGTGTTGGGCTGAACATCCGGTGACGAACCCCATTCGAGAAAAAGAGAGAAAGAGACGTAGATCACGACCGCCTTGTAAACCGACATACCCACATAGACATTGTCGCGAAGCAGAACGAACACGACGAACACGACCACCCGAGTGCCTTTGGTGGAACGGCTTCCGTGAATGGGAGATAACGTCGCGAGCAACGGCAAGAACACGAGCAAGGTGGACGCGATACGGCGGTGGCGGTCGGGTGACCGCCTGAGTGGCGGTAATGGTGGTGCTGGATCTTTGAGGCCGAATGCATGGCCGAGGACGAGGAGTTACCATACCATCGAGGGCATGAGTGCGGATAGGGACAACGTGTCTTGGTACTGGTCGCTTCTGGCTGTGGGCGCTGGGTTGTTGATATTGGGAGGGTAAGTGATTACAAACCTCGAGCTCTGGCTGAAGGATGAAGATGAACCGGCTGCGAATGTTGATGCAAGACCACGGCTAACTCGGTGGGATCCTCATCTAGCTTCCTTACTCTTCCGGCAACATTCGATAAAGATGATGGAATAAGGGTGTCTAAAGCTGGGCTGGGCATCTTCTCCATTGCACTGTTGACGGCAGGCTTCTCCTTCACGGCACTCCTTACGTTCGCCGTCCGCAATCCATTGTTCCAGGCGAATAATGTCTTCCTCCCAGCTTTACTCGCTTGCGCTCTGGGACTGCTAACGGTATTTTACAACTTCCTTGTCTACGAAAGGTACCAGTGGAACATACCAGCATTGCTCACCACCGTTGCCTCGAGCGTGAGTACCATATGCTATGCTATGCTTCTGATCTGGACGCATCGACGAGTGAGGCGGATCAGAGGCTCAGCCGCTGGGGCGAGGGACATGATCATGGCAATGCAACGCCCCACCAGCCCGAGCACAATGGGCCATAGTCTCGCTACGGACGGGTTCGAACCGGAACGCAGGATGTATCAAGACCCGACCTACTACTCAAACTACATTCAGAACATGTATCCCACGTCACGTTCGCCTGCAATGGATCTAAATGCACCCACTGGTTACGATCCGAACAACATCACAGAGGATGAGATGCAACGGCAGCAGATGCTTATGCTCCTCCTGCAGCGGGAACCGCCGCCAACCCCAGACCCGAGTGGAAGTACATTCCACATCGACTGGCAAGGTCGTGAAGAAGATGATTTGCCCCTGCCACCTCCAGCAGGAGGTTACTACGCGCCTTCTGGACCCGTACAGCGAGAGGAACCACGCCCCGGTATTGCAAGGACCTGGACAGCACAGTCTGGGAGATTGGCGCCCTGGGACGGCGTGTGGAGGGGCATTGCTCCTGCCAGCCGAAACTCACCTGTACAGTCGTATTCAAGCGCCAACGACCCACGTGAGAGGGAGAGAAGTAGAGAGAGAAGAGAGGTGAGACGGAGAGAGATCGAGATGGGCGGTATGCGGTAAGCCTGATTGTGCTTGCAATTGCTCTGGCATACAATGATAATGTTTGACGTTTTGGAAAATGTATTGGGACTGTGGGCAAGATTTCACTTACGCGTCTTGTTTGTTTGGGTTCTTCTATGTTGGCGAGGCGCTGCTGGGAACAGATATCCTTGTGGAGTTTTCATTTTTAGAGATCTTGCAAGGATTGCAGATGAAAGGGACAACTCCAGGTCTGGTTTGTAAGAGGCAACGTGCATATACTTATGAATCGGTGGTGCAAGTGAATGTCGAACAATCTTATCACAATCCTTGCATATTTTGTATTAATCCGCACTACTCCACGCATAGCCAGCTGGATAACTTGGGCTTGACTAATCCAACTTGCATCTCTGATGTATCTGGGAATTGCATGCTATAGATGGATCCAAGGCAGCAGGACAAGCTCCAGATGTCGGAGATAATGTCTTCATCTGTATCACACCATCGACCATGCTTGACCAAAGCATGGGTTGGTAACTATCCTGTCGTACCAGAGGCTCTTCTGGCACCCTTCGTACATAATCCACTAGACGAGTTGGGCAGAAGCCGCTCCCGTTGCAACAAAGCTACCTCAGCTTGGTGATAAAATGTAAGAGGGAGTTGTTTCTACCAATACTATGCTTCCAGGTCGGAACCGCAGCCTCGAATTCCGCACCGCTCCGGTTCTGTGCTTTCTCGCAGATGCGGCCGCTAGCGATCAAGAGCAACATTCTTTCATCATGCACGTTTCTGAAGGATTGCTGGTGCCTGGGGCGATGGCGTATAAGTAGTTGTTGTTAAGCATTGGGTTGCTTCTGTTGTTGCTCCGTAGCATTTCATCTCCCACCCTGAAGACCGATACTTCAGCAGTCTGAAGTTGTGAAAGCGTAACGCCGGCCTGGATTGTTTTGGAATCAGCAACAACACTATCGAACTCATCTTCATCTTCAAGCAACATGGTCAACTTCAACCCTTCGAAAGATATTCCTGACTTGTCAGGCAAGGTCGTTTTTGTGACTGGCGGTAAGTGTGCCCTTGTATCTTGATACCCTTTCGCCACGCGCACCGTTGTCTGACGACTTCACAGGCAATGCAGGACTCGGCGCGGCTACTGTAGAGGCCGTTGCAGCTCATAATCCGGCACGTCTCTACCTAGGATGCCGGCGTGTCGAGGCGGGCGAGCAATTGGCGGAGAAAGTCCGTCAGAAGCACCCAAATGCGAACCTGAGGGTCTTGAAACTCGACTTGAACTCTCTCGCAAGCGTCAAGGCATGCGCCGAGCAGTTCAACCAGGAGAGCAACCGCCTCGACATCCTCTTCAACAACGCAGGCATCAGCGGCCAGCCGGCTGCGCTGACCGCAGACGGCATCGAGATCGTGTTCGGCGTCAACCACGTGGCTCACCAGTACTTCACGCTACTGCTCATGCCTAAGCTCCTGCAGACGAAGAAGACCAACCCAGATGTCAGGATCGTCAATGTGTCCTCGGTAGCCGCTCGCAGCTTGGCGCCCGGGAAAGGCATGCTGCTCGACCAAGCCAAGACGAACATGGAGAACATCTCCCAGATGGCAAGGTACGGCCACTCGAAACTCGCAAACGTGCTCTTCGCCAAGAAGCTCTCGCAGCTCTATCCGGACATCCTCACCACCTCCATCCACCCTGGCACAGTCAAATCTGACATCTGGGACAAGGCGACCGAGCTCAAGACGATCGTCTGGCTTATGCAGCCGATCATCTGGTTTACCGGTGTTGATATTCACGAGGGCGCGAAGAACCAGCTTTGGGCTGCCTTTGGCGACGGTGTCAAGAATGGCACCTATTATGAGCCCGTGGGGAAGGAGCACGCTGGCACCAAGAACATGAAGGACCAGAAGCAGGCGGATGAGCTGTGGGATTGGACGAACAAAGAACTCACTGCCTTTGGTGCTCCTAGCTGGCCGTCTGCTTGAACGATGCAATGGCATTGGTTGGATTGTTACAGGGGGTTGGCTTTTCCCCCCCGAGATGTTCTCCTTACTTGTCAATATTGTCCGTTTATCCATGTCGCTCAGATACCACAATGCTGATGTTACTTGATCTATTGTATCGTCTCTAGGCCCATTTACAATCAGATTGTGCGAATCTGCGAATGATGCCGCGAGGCATCGTCTTCACAGCACTTCTTTGTCCGAGTTGCATTGAACTGGTGGCTATTCCTGGCTTCCAAAAACACCACAAGTCGCTTTATTCTCTTCACGCCTCGACAAAGGCATTTCGGAATAGGCCTCGCTGCACTCCCTCTCATGGAGGTCGCTATAATACTGTCGTCGCAACTTGACAATGCTGCGTCTTTCCCCTTCGTCTCATGCACTAACACAACAACCACTTCCCACCACTTCCCGCCCTCGAAACCATCTATAAAGGTTCTGTCGTCTCGTCCTTGGCCTGTCAATCTTTACCACTCGTGTTCCAAAGCGTCTGGTACGTTTTGCATCAAACGTACTCTGACTCTTTACGTTCTACGAACTCCAAAATCCTCCTGTCATGTCCTACAACCACAACAACAACATCGACCCCCAATTGTCAGCTTTCTCGGCCAACAACCAGATGGCAGGCCAGTATGGCAACGACGGCATGTATCATTTTGGCCAGCACGAGGCCATCCAGGCTAATGCCGACGCAGGGTATCGTTTTCGCGGAATACCGAACACTTCTGGGTATGCCTACGACGTAGTGAACATGAACTCAGGACTCGACGCTAATGAATACGCTTCAAGCAATACGGGCATGCACAACTACGTCCCTCGCATTCGCACCAATGTCAACGGCGCCGCCAATGCGAATCACCTCGCGCACCCCCAGATGCCGCAGGAACTACAGCCAGCCGGGTCCGTGCCGGCATCAAACTACGCCTCGCATTTCGCCTCGCCGGTAGCATATCAGCCTACGGTTGGAAGCGAGCCTTTCCTTGATGCGAGACTGGGCTGGATCGTGAGGGTGGCACAGGACCAGAGCGGCAACCCGCTGCCTGCGCTGCAGTATCCGTCGCCTGTCGTCACAGACGCCACCCAGCAGGCTCCATACTACCCCTCGGCTCCCGTAGGTGTCCCAGGCGCGGTTCCAAAGCATCAGGTCCGCGTGCAGAACAACGGTATGCGCGGCCAGAGGGTCTCTGTGGGCGAGCTCATGGGTGTGCGTGACAGCTCTAAGAAGAAGGGCAAGAAGCGTGCGTACGACGAGGCGGGCCCTGACGACGAGGATGATGAGTCGCGATACCTCGACCCAGTGCCGAAGCGCAAGAAGCCGACGAAGCTCACCCCGACACGTCCGGCACGGCCCTCAACGAACAACTTAAGTGCCCGTGCGGTGTCGAAGCTCACCATCATCAGAGCCTGTACTTGCAAGGGCTATGTCAAGATCCCACGCCCGCGCAACGCTTTCATCTTGTACCGCCAGTCCCATTCTCCTGAATACAGGCCTTTGGGCTTGTGTCACGGCGACTGCTCCAAGGAGCTCGGCGCGCGCTGGCGTGCGGAGTCTGAGGATACGAAGGACATATGGAGGGAGAGGGCCGAGATTGAGAAGGAAGAGCACAAGAGGATGTATCCTGATTACAAGTATACGCCTAAGAAGAACAAGCTCAACCAGTTTGGTCAGCCTGGTTGTACCTGCGGCGCGAGGAAGATCAACTTGCAGGCTAACGGGTATGAGAGTGAGAGCGAGAGCGAGGAGGACGAAGATGACGAGGGCGAATCTAGCGAGCTACGTGTTGCTAGGAGGCGGGGCGCCAGGGTCGTCGACGACGACGACAATGATGATGTGTCTGGTTATGCTGGCCGTGCAGCCAATGCCGAACCCGCGACCCGCAAGTCAGCGGCCAGCGGCCGTCGCTCATCTCGTCTCGCAGGCAAGAGTGTCAGGTACGACGTTCCGGGCGAGGACGACCCTCTGCCAACGACTTCCAGGCCTGCTGTGGCGACGGCAGCTCCCCACGCCGCGCCGGTTGCTCCCATGAACGACCCCAGCTCCAGCACGAGTGGCAAGAAGCGTCCAGCACCAGTCGACGTCTCGCGTCGAAACAACGCTGTCGGCAACAGCGCTAGTGCCATCTCACCGTCCCGTGGCGGCGCACCACTCCATACCGGCAGGTCCGTCTTTGACTTCGGCGCCTACCTGGCCTCGCCACCAGCGCTCAACACGCGCTCCCGTACCTCCACCGTGCCGTTCAGCGCGGCCACTCCTGCAGTGCCCGACTTTGCCTACGATCCCCAGTACGACGCGTTCTTCAACGACATCATGATTGGCGTTGGCAACGAGCCCTTCACTTGGGACGGCACGTTTGATGGCAATCTTGACCTCGGCGCTGACTTCGGCGGGGTCGATGGCAACAACGTCGAGGACGAGTCTGATACGATAGCTGTCGCACAGCGCCCTGCCATCGTCGGCAGCAACCAGATGGCGGCGGAGGGCGCCGCGGGAGGCAGACGCCGCTCTACCCGCATCAGCACTGCTGTGGCGCCCGTCACACCGCTCAGGACATCACCTCGGTCGAGAAAGAACTGAAGGCAAGTATTTGGATTGCAACGTAGGCTGCTGCAGAGCGCTTCTGGAGAGTGTAAAGGGGAAAGCTTGACAGTTTGTGTTGAAATGATTTGATGGAAGGCAGAGCTTGTCGTGACCTGGTGGAATTCGGTTTGATGGAATGCAGAGACCAGACAAGGTGAGCATGGGCTAGCTAGACTCAGAGACAAGCAAATGCAGTTGCCCAACAATCACCAGAACATGACAACGGCTTTCTTGTGACTTTCCATGTTCAAATGCAGTTGTTTAGTAAACCAGTTTTGCGCGTCCAGTGGGGGCCAGGTGGGCTGGGGGGTTCCGTCTCCCTGCCAGTAAACATGTATATGCACTAGTAATGTGTGCTCCCGCGATCCGTAGCAGGTCCATATCCTCAGGCAGCAACACCATCCCTTTACTCAAATAGGCATCTCTAACCTTGTTCCAATAACGTGCATCAGGATGAGGACGGGTATCTTGAGATGTGGAGATCGAGTGTTATCTCTGGAGTGACGGGGCCCGAACACCTTGTGACGTTCCAGCAGGGCCCACGAGTGGGTTTCGCAGGGCCACATGAAGTGACATATTGATTTTTGGGAGGTAGGTCGGTGAGGGCTGCGATGGACAGCCGGCAAAGAAAGAGTTACATCTGGTATTGGGCGGAATCTACTATCGTCGTCTCCTACCGGACTTCAAGCGCTCCTCGTATGCAATCCACCCTTGCTTCCTGTACTCCAGCGCAGCGCGCTCTCTGTTCGAGGCCTGTAATATGCCCCTGCCGACGATGATGACATCGGTGCCCCCTTCTACCACCACCCTGCGAGGGGTGTTGTACTGCTGCCCTAGCCCATCGCCTCCAGCTGCCAATTGCACGCCTGGGGTCATGGTGATGAAATTGTCGTCCCGCTCAGTGTTGAGCGCCTGCTGTGCGATGAAACCCATGACAAAGTCCCTGTTCGCGCGCGCATGCTTCGCGCACGCCTGTGTGTATTCCGACGTGAAGAAGTTGTCGGCCGAGGACATCTGAGCGAGCAGGAGTAATGAGCGGAAGAATGGAGGTGGACCCAGGGCCTCCAGCTGCTTGTCCAGGTCTGCTTGGTCCTCGTCCTCAGGAATGTCTTCGCTCGACCCTCTTGATAGTGAAGGCCGTAGCGAGGGCTGTGGGCTGATCGTCTCGGTCTTCTGGCTGACGGTCGTGCTTACCGAAACGACCGAGTGTTTGCGGCCTGATCGATCAACGGCCTCGACCGGCTCTACTTCGTCTGAATCGTTGCGCGGGTTTGGTTCATCATCGCTGTCATCATCATCGTCGTCGTCGTCGTCGTCGTCGTCATCGTCTGAATCGTCGTTGTTGCTGTCGGCGACGGAAGGTGCTGGTGAAGCTGAAATGTCTGTCTGGACACTTGTGTTGTAAGCCGTAATGGCTTTCTGCGCAGCCTGGCTAAGCGCCGTGATGATTGAAGGTCCTGGGAAGATATGGCAATTGATGATCGGCGCCCATTTCACGATCTGCAGCGGGCCGCTCGTGTACTGTGATTGTACTGTGTCTGTGATTCAATACATCGGTCAGCTGGGTTCAGTTCGCATCGCATCGCATCACATCGCATCACATCACATCACATCACATCACGTTACATCACACCACGTGCTGTCGGCGAGGGAAGCGATACATACTCCCAATGTCACCGAATTTCCGGTCCTCAAACACAAGGAATTTCTTGCGCCGCGAAAGCGTGTTGAGCCCTCTGATCGCACGCTCGCCAAAATCGTGGATGATGTCTGCGTGCGTCTTCAGCACGCAGATGTGGTCGCCAACCTCGTCGGCCAGGCGCAGGAGCTCGGAGGTGCTAGTGACATCTGCAGAGACGCACAGGTTGGTACGCTTGAGATGTATCAGGCGGAGCAGGTACTGCGCCAGAGGGCTTATGCTTGGGTCTTCAGAGCGCTCAGCATACGTCTGGAATAGGGTGGCATGGCGCGTTGCACGACCGGGCGCCGCGGCGACGGGCATGGTCGATCGATCAGCTTCTGGCAGAGAGTCCCTTTGAGGAGGGGGGGGAGGGCAGCCGGTTCAGAGTCGTGTGCTGCAGAATACCGACAAGCGGGCCAGAAAAGATCAAATGAGGGAGAAGCGCAGCGAGGGGTGAAGAGGCCAAGGTGGGGTTCAGGTCTGGCCCAGAATCCGCCCGTAGTGGGAAAGGCACCGAGGCGGTTTATTTATTGCTGCAAGATTGCAGTCCGCAGCTGGAATTGACGGGCGCCTCAGGCACGAACGGACGAGGGAGGGAAGATCAGGTCTGGGCGCTGGCGGGATGGCTGGCTGTCAATGCACCTGTACCTGGGCCAGGTGGAACAGGCAGGTGTCTACCGAGGCGGTCGGCGTTGGGAGGGTTGTAGCGAGCAGAACGAAGGTGATAAAGACGGCAGCAGTTGGGGAGGGAAGAAAGGTGAGCGATTGCTAGACCGCGTTCATATCATGTCGAGAACAATGCGGGTAGAGGGGGGAGACAGCAGACCGGAGCCACAAAAGGCCAAGGCGCCGTTGCGACAGCAGGGTCGATGGGGACAGCAGGCTAGACGGGGTCGCGATGGATGTGAAGTAGATCAAGCTTGCAGCGAGGCGGGAAGAAGAGCAATTAGCGGGTGGATGCTGGATGCGCGTCTGCGGCACAGCCAGGACAGAGGGGAAAAATTCCTCCCTGCGTGACGGCCAGCCAAGTCCTCGGATCGAATCAGGTTGTTCGTCGTTCTACGTTGTATACGCGGATTGATCGATTGATTGGCGCGAGGTAGGGATGGATGATGACGGCAGGGTGGGTGGTGGTGGAGGTGGTGGCAGCGGCAGCAGCAATGGCAGTGGACGTGGGTGCGCGGTTGAGCGAGTGGGATTCGCCGACACTCGCTGCCCTGATGACTTCTTGTTGTGTGTGTGAGTTGGGTGAGTGAGTGAAAGAGAGAGAGTGTGTGTGTCGGCGTCGGTGTCGGCGTGCGCGCGCGTAGAAGAGTGTGTGCGTACTCTGCGCTGCGTTGCGTTGCCTTCCGTTGTGTGTGCGTGTGTCTCTTTCTGTGTGTGTGTGTGTGTGTGTGTGTGCGTGTGTGTGCGTGCGGTCTAGCAGGGCTGGCCGGTAGGGTGTGATTACGATGGCACTAGCAGCAGGATTTCGAGCCGTCCTTCGAGGAACCCTCTCTTGCTCTCAAGGTGCTTGATTAGTAGACGGGACAAGCATTGGACAGAGGTAGGGGGGGGGGGGGGGGGAAATCTAATGCAATCTGCCGCGTAAATGGCCGTGGAGTCCAACTTGTTAAATACCAACTGCAGAGGCGGGAAATTGGAAGAGGAGGAAGGAAAAGGGTCCGCCTGCTTGTCATTCATGCACGTATGCGTACGCGCCGTTGGACCTCTTTTCTGTTGGATTATTATTGTCTTGGTCTTGGGCCCTCCTGTTCGGCTCATGCGAGTGCCCTCTCCTGTTCTCATGTTTACTCCCAATGTACATATGCATGTGACCGAGGGTGTGTGTGCGCGTGTGTGCGTGTGTATGTGTGTGTGTATGTGTGTGTGTGTGCGTGTATGTACAGAATGTGGGTGTGGGTGTCCGTCCTGTGGGCTCACCAACGCTTGTGCTTATGCCTGCTTGCTTGGCTTCGCCCACCTGCTCCAGCACTCATCGCAATCAACACACACTACTAGCCACTGCTACAGCTGCTGCTACTACCACTACTACTACTGACCGGTCAGTCGACGCAGATGGATAGCGATGGCTGCTGCTCTACAGCAAGCAAAGCCCCTGTTGCATTCCATCGCACATCACAAGCGCCAACACGGATGAAACACAGACAAGAGGCTAGGTGCAGCTCATAGCTGCAAGGCAAGCAACAGTAGCGGTGTCAGGGTTTGTTCTGCGCCGCCCTGTATCTCCCCCACCGCATAGTACAGCAGATGATTTGCAGGATCCGATGGCAGACCTTCCATTGCCTTCTTCTAACTGCTCCTTCGCCCTCGCCCTCGCCCTCGCCCTCGCGCCCTTCTCCCCCACCCAGGGAGCGGAGCGGAGGAGGTGGACAGGCAGTACAGTAGTGGTAACAGTAGCACTAGGCTTGTCTACGTCCCAATCGATTCAAACCTAGTCCAGACCCGAAGCACAGGGCCCTGGGATCCGGCTGCGCCAATCCGGCCGCTAGACGCTGCGCCAACCCAAGCGAATCTGTGGGTTTGCTTCTCGCTTTCAGGATTGCGTACCTATAACCCGAAGGCATAGGGCCAAGAACCGTGTGGGGAGTCCTTTTTTTTTTCTTTCCTTTCCCTTAGCAGGGTGGAACGAATGGGAGTCTCCATAGCGCGCTGGAAAAAGAAAAATGGAGGCGAGCGGTGATCCATCCAATGCCCAATGGTGATACGGCATCCTATCACCAGACCTCGGACCTGACCGATTGCCTTCAGATGATGCAGGCAGAGGCAGTGTTGTCGTTTCCCTTGCGGTGACCGTGCTGGCCACCGAACGGCCGCAAGCCATCATCGTTGCAGTACCGTTCACCATCATCATCATCATCATCATCATCATCATCATCATCATTAAGCATATACGAGCGCCCCTGTCCAAGTGTGCGGCGTGAACTGTAATTGCTCTGGGATGTGATGTCCAGGAGATCCCGTCCCTTCCACCGTGAAATGTTCTTGTGGATTACGAGGCGCGTCGAGGAAAGCTGCAACGCCCGCAGGGCAGCACTGGCCTGCAAAGGCGATCCCTCGCGGGCCGGAGCGCGGGTTCGTCCTGACTTTGCTCCGGCTTCCTCATCCAATGCAGGGCGCGATCCTACGGAAAATCATGGCATCGCCTTGTGCTATGGCACTATGCGACCTTTGGTCCAGTATCGAAGGTTTTCGACGGTCGACGGTTGGAGGGGGGGGGGGGGAGGGAACCTAGAACGCTTCGTGGACCGCGACGATCGCCGTGTCTAAACACAGTGTGCCGTTCAGTAATCACTCCGCACAACAGCGAAAATGAGTGCTGGAGCAAGACTAATCCGGCAGACCTTATGCAGAGAAGCACGCTTGCAACCCACACCAACACTTCCGCACTGGCGGCAACAGCAGCGGCGGCAGCAGCAGGAGTAGTAGTGGTAGTAGTGGTAGTAGTAGTAGTAGTAGCCGCAGCAGCAGCAGTAGCAAACTTGGCCTTAGATCCTGGTGACATCCCGCAGGCTAGGGCAGGGTAACCATGCTGCCACCAAAACTATCAGTAACAATCGTCTTGTTTGGCAGTTGCAGCCCAAAGGGGCAGACTGCCCGGATACAGGACGACGTGACACGAGCCACTGGGCACTTCGCTCTTGTAATACCAGCGTCCGTAGCGGTAGCGGTCGCTCGAGATCAACGCCCGTTGCTGTGATAACGCTGGGGCATAACGCCATTCACTCAAAGGTCAGTGCAATTTTGCCTGTTTCAGAATACATCATTACAATACACAAGGAGAAATGCAGGTGCAGAGCTTTCGAGATCAGCATGCACAAGATCTCGTACCACTGTACCCTGCCCCCCAAAAAGCTGTCCTGCCCGCGCCACTGTCCCACATTCATGCATGCATGTGATCATAGTTTTAATAGAGACCGGCGATTACAATCGGCTGACTGTTGTCTGCACAACCCCAAGCAAGTACCTCGCTGCATGGGGCGGTCTGTTGGACAGCTTCTCCTGCAAGCAACGCGGTGCAGACACGTCGCTGCTGATGCTGCTTGCACTCCTCCCGTGCCGGTATCATCACTTGACGCCAAATACCAAGCTATGAGGCGACCAATGGGGCCGCGCCGTACCTATCTTGGTGTTAGCAGACGCTTTTGATCGACGATGCAGCGGTACTGGCGCCGCGTATGCCCTGACGCGCCGGCCTAGACATGATACATACCAAGCGATAAAACCCATGCCCACAAAGGCGCTGACGCAGCTGAATACCAGAGCGACTATGCCGCGAGCCGTGAAGCCGGCTGGCAGAGGAGCCGGGCTTCTGTTCTCGCCGCGAAGATCCAATAGGTCAGCGGTGTTGCCTGCGGCATTGCCCTGGTAAGGCGTGTTACTGTCGCGGCAAGCCTGGAAGTGGTCTTCAGGAATAGTCAGAGTCTTTTGCAACTCGAGGGGCGCCTCAATCATGGTTGCGACAAGTCCGCTGGCGATGTGCCACTCAATATGACAGTGGAAGAGCCATACACCCTAAAGGATACTTGTCAGAGGACAGTCATGGAGGTTTCGTGAGTGCGGGAAGCTTACAGGGTTGTCTGCCCGGAACCTTATGACAATGTTGCTTTGAGGCTTGACCATGAATGTGTCGCGACGCATGGGCGATGTCGGGAAGGCACTGTGATTGTTGGAATCATAGAATCCTGCGTTCTCGTCGCTCCGAACGACGGCCTGGAAGGCGTGGCCGTGGAGATGGAAAGGATGCTTGCCTGCGTCATCGTTGTTCAAAACGATCTCTACGACCTCACCTTTCTCCAGGACAAAAGCGTTAGTGTCGCTTCCATACACAGCCACATTGGTTGCCTGATCTTGGGAAGTGAGTGCCGTGTACAACGTGGGAACCTTGGGTACAACGTAAGTCTTATCGTTGAAGAAAGCATAGTTGGCACCGTCTCCAAGGTTGTCCATCTTCATGTCGAGGTTGAAAGAGTAGTCGACGTCGCCCAGGAGCATTTCACCGTCCTGCGGCACGAGCGTGAAGTCGTCAAAAGGATCGAACTCATCGATTTCTGCAGCTGTAGGCTTTTGCGCAGTGTCGTCATATACAAGCCAGCCAGTGACATTGTAATTGAGATCTGCTGGAAGGGTGTCGAACAGGTCCTGGAGATGATCAGCATTTTCTATGTCATGGGTGCGAGGTAGGGATAATCACCGTGTCCATGCTTCCCATGATGGGGAAGTTGGCGGATGTGTCACTCTTCGTGGTCACTAACACGCCATACCTCTGGGCAGCGGTGAGGTATATCATGTCCGCCTCAGCTGGCTCGGTGTAGATACCGTCAACCTCGACAATCTTAAGCGTGTGGCCTTCGATCCAGAAGTATTGGCCAGCGAAGGCGCCAATGTTTGTGATCCGCAGGAAGTAAGTCTTGTCAGGTTGGACACTGATAGTGAGGTTCTGCGTGTCATTCATCAAAGCCGACTTTGGCACTGGCTCAGCGCCGGTGGGGTTGGTGACACTGATAAAACCAGCGATCAAACCAGGCATCTCATCATGGTACCAATCAGACAACGTCAGTGGGAGCTCCTCGTCGAATTGGCCATTGTATGGGTTCTCGGGATCGTGGACAAGCAGCTGTCCACGAATACCATCAGGATACTGAGCTCTGACATGGGAGTGATACCAGTATGTCCCTGGCTGGTCGATAGTGAAGTCGTATGTGAACTTTCCACCTGGAGGGATCTCGCACTGAGTCGCGCCTACGGGTCCGTCCATAGAATTGGTGCCATTTTGGTAAAGCCCGTGGAAATGAATACTGGTGCTCTCATTGCCGAGCTATACAAATCAGCAAGCGAACATGCAGTCGGCAATCAGTTTCCAGTACCTTATTGACAACATTAACGACTACCCTGTCTCCCTTTGTGATGTTCAACAACGGACAAGGCCACTGTCCATTGATACCTAGGCGCGAGTCAGCTGTAGCCCACCAGCTATCCAGATCGTGATTAGCGCCATACCAATGACTGATCGCTCTTGCAAGCCATCTGGATTGGCTCGCGTCCATTCAATGTCCCAGTCATAAGTGACTGTGTCTGCTCTCACCACACTGGATCTGCTCACAAGCAGAGTCGCCAGAGCTGCATAGAGGAACTTAGAGAGTGAAAACGCCATGGTTCCGCGGGCACGAACGAGGAACAAGACGACAGAAGGTGGTGATGGACAGCGCCTTCGAGGAGATGTACTGATTATGCTGGGACCAATATCTGTCTGATGGAAGGGTACCGACCTCGTCGTCAGATGCAGTGGTGTGGATCTGATAAGATCCGGAAGAGAGAAATGGCACCACCACCACCGGGATGAAGCTGATGTAGGAAGATGATCTGATAAGGCCTGGAAAGCTCATGTATGCGCCAACCAGAAGCCACGAGAGGAGCAGCTAGTCCTTGGCTAGTGCTTGGTGAGCTTCGATTAGGCATGAAGGCACAGGAGGGGTGGAGCAGGCGTCTGGTCTCGAACGCAGGGTACCGGTCCTAATTTGCTACAGATCGCTGGAAAACGCCTCCGATATTCGCTCTATTCGCGCCGACTTGTCAGCAGCGGAGGTACACGACGAAGGGTTCCCTTGCAAATGGCATGAATTGCCTGTGCGCAGATCCAATGAACATGGCAATCCGCAAATATTGCTCGGTCTTATCTTGATGATCTGATAAAAATTTCATCAAAGTGGTGGATTGGCAGGAAGCTGGCCAATTATTGGACGCAAACGTGCATCCATCGGTAGGCCGGCAGGGCGCCAGTGTTGGAGGCGCTAAGGAAGGTTCGATGTCTGTCAGTCTTTGACGGCAAACATGGCCATCGGCATCCCGGGACTCGTGTGAAATTGCCGTGGCCATAGTGGCAATAGCGGCGAAATTCCCTCACGCAGTCAACTGTCATCACTCGTAGGCGAGTTCCTGGATGTGTAGGGTGGTATTCCGTATCCCAGTACCGGCTTGGACCGCAGGCTAGATCCGCATGATTGAGGGTTCACTCTTGTTTGGAGTATGCCCTGCACATGTCAGTGTCAGATGATAGTGGTTCTAAGTGGGCATTGGATTGAGCAGGGACCTGTGCATCTAATCTACTGCAAGCCACCTCACCGAACTAAGGATTCTCGTTCCACGGCAAGCGAGGTCGGCGGACCATAGCCTTTGGCGTTTTCTTGTACCTTCGTTGTAGAGAAAGTGAGCTTAGTGTGAGCTTATGAACTCTTGTCCTGCAGGTATGGGAAGACGTGAAGTTGGCTTTCATTTATCTGATCATCTTTCGATCAGATAGCGTGCCTTCCCTCTTGAACTTGTTTGCAACCTATTATCGATCTACGAACAGTACAGAGACGTAGCAATAAGCTCGACTTCAAGATGGTTCAGAACGTTTTTGCCGTGCCAGGTACAAATGCGACCGATGAGGATACTGAGAAAGACCAGCACTGACAAACCTCCGCAGTCTTCTTCATCTGCTTCCGCGAATGCCTAGAGACAGTCATCATCGTCTCAGTTCTGCTGTCGTTCCTGAAGCAGACTCTCAGTCCTGAGAAAGATGCGGTCATGTACAAGCGGTCAGTCAACTATAGAGCCCCCCAAGGATCCAGCACTAGGTCTAACATGCTTATAGACTTGTCAAGCAAGTCTGGGTCGGTGTCGCTCTTGGTCTTGTCATTTGCATCATTATTGGTGCTGGCATGATCGGTGCTTTCTATGGCATTGGCATAGATACATACTCAAACACAGAAGACATCTGGGAGGGTGTCTTTGGACTTATCGCAACCATCGTCATCTCCGCCGTCGGTGCAGCACTCCTCCGCGTGTCTAAGCTTCAAGACAAGTGGAAGGCCAAGCTTGCGATAGCAATGGAGAAGAGAGACAACACAAAGCCTACAGGCACTTCCACTCGCATCAAGCTATGGAGCGAGAAGTATGCCATGTTCCTGTTGCCCTTCATCACAGTCCTGCGTGAGGGTCTCGAAGCAGTCGTTTTCATCGGTGGCGTTGGTTTAGGCCTGCCAGCTACTTCTTTCCCTCTTGCAGTCGTCTGCGGCTTGGGTGCAGGCATTTTTGTCGGCTACCTTATATACAAGGGAGGCAACACCGCGAGACTGCAGGTGTTCCTGATCATCTCTACTTGTAAGCACACCAGTCAATGTTCCCGTAAGAGAGAGAAGTTGACCAAGAATGCAGGTTTCCTTTACCTAGTGGCTGCTGGCCTATTCTCTAAGGCTGTATGGTCTTTCGAGATGAATGCATGGAACAAGGTCGTTGGTGGTGATGCCGCAGAGGTGGGATCAGGACCAGGTTCATACGATATCAGAAAGAGTGTCTGGCACGTCAACTGCTGCAATGCTGAGCTCAACGGCGGTGGTGGCTGGGTAAGTCACCGCATCACAAGTTTCAGTGTTGCAAAGTTTCTAACCTAATTGTAACAGGGTATTTTCAACTCCATCCTGGGCTGGCAGAACTCTGCAACATATGGCTCCGTGCTGAGTTACAACCTGTACTGGGTGGCCGTCATCGTATCATTCTTCCTGATGCGATTCTACGAGCGCCATGGTCACTTGCCACTAATGAAGGCTAAGTTGGGCAAGGTCGAAGATGACGCCTACACGAGCGAGTCGGGCAGTCAGTCCACTGGCGTTATGGACACTCAGAAGAAGGCTGGTGTCGAGGAAGCCCCCACTTCTACCACCATTCGTGAGGTGGAAGCATGAGCGAGAAAGAAAGTAGCGAAGACATCTTAATGCTTTGGCGATGTGCGTAGAAGGACTACTTGGTGCTACTGTAGTAAACTTTTCTGATAACACTGCCAATGAATAAACACACCTCTTGAAAGCCCAAGCAAGGCAGCCAGTGTCTTTATTTGCGCTTGCCCTAAGCGGGCCAGTTTGATGTCTTGGCATTTGCATCTTCGAAAGACTGTTAGCTGAAGCCACGTGAAAAAAAAGTCCTATGTACGATACGAATATCGTCTTGTGCATAGATCTGGCTCCAAACCTAACGGTCGTCTAGTGAATAGTAGTTCCAATGGCACGAGATCGCAGAGACGTCACTGCGCGTACGCCAGGGAACTACGAAAATGTGTATCTCTCGGAAGAGTTGGACTCTGAAAATAGCGAAGGTGAGAGCTCAAGCCAGCGAATGGCTTCGATAGCAGTCGGCGAGACTGCATTCAACCCAGCACTGGCTTCACCGCTCAACAAAGGCGATTCCAAAGGCACCGGAGATCACGAGATAGAGTATCATACCGAGTCATCAGAGGCATCTGCGGACGACGAGGAAGACGAAGAACTCGACAATGATGCCAGCGGTCTAAGCGAGGGCAAGGGACAAGAGCATGACGGCGCAGAGACTCTGGGTGAGTCTGACCTATTGCCTGCACACCTTCTGCAGGATCCGCCAGTCGCTGCTTCACCAGTGACTGCTTCCGCAGTTGCCGCCTACAAAGCCCAGCCATGGTCCACCCTCACCCGAGGTGAGAAGAGAAATGCACGTCGTCGTGAAAGAGCTAAGAGCAAGAAGCTTTACCATCAGATCAGTCGTGATGCCCAGGGTACGGGTGTCGTCGCAGCAGGGAGGGTGGCACAGGCTAAGAGATGTGTATCCGTGCCAACGGGTGCTTCAACAGTGGCATCGGGAAGAGTTGTGAAAGTCCAGCCACAACGTAATGGTCGACAGCAACTCCTCAACAACCGCAAGAAGGCTCTCACACACCACGCCCCTAGAAGCAAGACGAGGAGATCACGACGCTGAACTCGACGGCAATGGTGAGGGAATTATTTGGCGAATCAGAATTGTGGACACAGAAGATTCTGCAGATCCTTTCCACGACACTCAAAAATCGTATCCCATCAGCGTTATACTCGCCTGGCAAGACGCTCGTCTGATCGAGATTCAGAAGTCCAGCAACATTCCAGGCGCAACCTTCTCCAAATCCTTTAATTCCAACCATCCAGCGTCGCTCTGACTTGCGGTTCCTTGTGCAACATCTTCCTTCTTTTGAAGCGAAGAGCGTGCAATCGTCTCGCGCATAAAAATCTCAAGATACTGGTCGAGGACCTGAATGGCTTGCTTGTCGATTTTGGTTTGTGGATCGTCAAAGTGCTCGTGGAGAATGCGCGCAAGTAACGGTCGTGGAATCGAGTCATTCGCTTCAACTTGGCTTGGAAGTGAGGACATTTCCTGCTCGGTCCTTGGTGAATCTGATGGCTCAGATTGTAACGCCTGCTTCGTTTTTGATTTGGATTGCTTTGAGGCCGCCACGGCAGCGAGAGGATCGTCCTCGAGCATCTCGTCCTCGCTCTCACTCTTAGAACTCGGAGCGATTACCTCCTCTTCACTACTCGCCCTCTCCAGTGGACTATCATCGTCCACGGCTTCATTGTTATCTATGAACATCTCTCGCGCCGCTTTCCGGGAGATAGCAGCTCTTCGATCAGCACCAGCCTTCATCTGCTTGATGGTCCCCTTACTAGCAGGTGTATTCGACTTGATGACCGAGCTCGCCATGCCACTACCGATCGCCCGTCTTGCAGTTGGTGCTGCTTGCGTCGGCTTGGCACGGCCATCATTGATCTCACCACTGGAGGTCCGAGGTGTTTGTGAAGGGCGCTGCGGCTTGAAGGGTGGCGCTTTACGTTTTGAAGCAGGATATGTCACTGTTTCTTTTGGCTCCTTGCGTGGCGGCATTGCTGAGAATGGGTCGTGTGATCATATAATGTTGAAATATCTAGGTAGTGTACAAAATTGCTATAAATGTGCAGCAAGCGAAAGACGCGACCCCATAACGCGAAAGTAATGCGCTTCGCGTACACTCACGTGACCTTCAAATGCCGGTTGCTGATACGCATCTTATCTAGATCTGTTCTAAATGGCTACAGCAACTCGGAACAGCGGACGAAATGCACAATGAAAAAGTATACAACCAGACAGCTAGATCAAAACAAACCGTGCTTCAAACGTTGGGTATCTCAGAAATAAAGGCATGCAGTTGTAGTCGTAGCTCATCCCATGTACTCTTTTCCTAATGCCGCTGACTTTCATCACTGGAAAGAGACTGCACTACTGTCTCCAACCCTTTCACCTCTTCAGGTCCTAATCTGTTACCTGACAATGCGGCTTCCGGAATACTCTCACTGCCGACATTTATGCCTCTCTTTTCCAGTGCGCGCAGAGATTGCGAGTCAATATACCGTTGCCTCTGCGTGTCTGCCGAACCCTCATCAACCGTCCTACGTGCTTGTGGTAGAGATGTCAAGCTCGACTTGAGCTGATCCAACAGTTGGCGGAGGGCAGGCAATTGGCCCAACGCGTCCTGAAGGTCGGAACTGGTCGGCTGAGAGGATGCGAGGAACGCCAAATTCGCACTTGGTCCGGCCTGTTCAGCCTGCGACTGGGTCTGTGATGATCCAGGTTGTGACGGGTTGAGGAGTCGTTGCAGCTGATCCAACACGGCCCGGTTCCGAGCCTCTTCCGCTTTCAACATGGCATTGAGTTTCTGCGTCTCGTGCATCTTCTTCCGCTGTAGCTGCAGTCCCTCTGGTGTGATGTCCTCGGCAGTTGCGGCATTGAAGTCGAGGCCCTTGTAGTGATCAAGCTGCACCCAGTCCGCAAGTCCCTCTTCCTCATGCCCCACAGATAGGATGTTCCTTAGCGTGTATATCTCAAACTTGTCAAAGTCCTTGTCTACTGTCGCATTCAGCAAGCTTTCCAGCTTCACAATGCCAGCGTCGGTCTCGTCGTTCTTGAGTTGCTGCAAGACCTTCTCGCGCTGTGATGAGGTCTTGAGCTTTGGCAATTGGGCGGCGTATGCAGGGGAGGCATCGAAACCAAGGACTTCGGGTGATGTGTTCGCGAATCCTTCTTCAACGGCATTGACGGCGCGGAAGACGAGCTCGTTGACTGTGTTTATTATATCGTCGAGTAGCGTGAGAGGTGTGTAGCGGAAGTGTTCTGTCAGAAGCGCGGTCGTAGCCTGCTGTGAGGTGGTCATCTCATTTGTCCTGCAATGGTCCAATCACGCTATAAAGCGGTAGCGTCGCGTCAGGCGATCGTAGAATTCTAGCATTCGTGATGTTGTATAGACTGTATATACGCGGATGCGTGGGGTGTCGCGCATGTTTACTGTAGGCCGGACTGGTCCCGCGCTTAGGCGACCCATGAACGTACAAGAAACAACGAACACTCCTCTAATCTTGACAACACGGTGATGCTTCAGCCTGCTACTACAGATGTCTCTCCCAGTTTGAGGTGTGATCAAACTCAAATCGGCGTCATACCATCCACATAGTGTCATGTTCAGTGCAATATGCCAGATGCTGTTACTTTGTGTGTCTTGACTGCGTAGTATGCATACCGGCTGCGTCATTATGCTCCCAGAAATCCAAACTCTAACCCAGGTAGCGAACATAACTTTGCAGCAGCTGCCTATATAGAACTCCACCGCCAGAGGGCAGGTTTTATCAAGTCAGCAGCATTACTTTGACCTGGTCTATTGGTTTGTGTTATGATGTTCTGGCCGTATCCATGAGAGAGGGGCTTGTTGCCTCATTAGGAGACTATACGTGTTACAAGTCGTGGGCTTTTCGCAGCGATTCATTAAAAGATGGCCACGCCCAACAAGATGAAGACGGATCTCTCAAATGGCCGTAAGGGTGGAAATTTGACTCAGAGATCCGCAGCGAAACTTACCAAGAACTTGAACAATCCGAAAGCAGATGTTGATCCTGCCTCTGGACAGGACATACTCATCTCCAGTCCTTTACAACCGCCACAGCCTATTGAAGAAGGTTCTACAATCTCTGTCATAGCACCCGGGAAGAGCGATGTAGTACTACAGATCAAGCATGAGTTCCCAACAAGGACCGCAACACATTCTTTCGCAGTAGCTTCGACAGTACTGCTACCCAGCAGTGCTTATTTTGACCGTCTCTTTTCTCCTGGAAGGTTTGGAGAAGGCGAGCGATTACATAGTGCCCATGCAGCACTATGCGAGAAGCATGGGACAATGTGGAGGGAGGCTGTGTCTAAGGAGGCTTTGCCTGTGGTCCAGATTGAAGATCTTGGGCGAATCGCCAATGTTAACAGCATTGTGCCACTGCTGGAGGACTTCTTCAGAGTTCTGCATGGTCTGGCACTGTCATCTTCTCAGCCACCGCCCGCGAACCTGGCAAACCTTGCGATCGTAGCTGACAGGTTTGATGCTCTGGAAGCTGTACGTGATCACGTGGAGCGAAAGAAAATCATCCGAATGCTGGATAATAAGACCACACCGAAGATCGAAGCTTCACTTACAGAACAAAGGGTCCGCCAACGCTTGCTGGTGGGATTGCTTCTCGACTACCCTCCCTGGGTAGAAAAATATAGCGCCAAAGTTGTGGTAAAGGGGTGGGTTCCACGTGATGCAGAAGTAGACTCACCTCTCTGGTGGGACCTGCCAGGACGTGTTGAAGAAGAGCTTGCACTGCGACGTGATTGTGTTCTCGAAACCCTCAGGAGCATGCAGGATTGGTTTGTTGGCCTCTATCTGTCTCGTGCGCGGCAGTGTAAACTCGGATACCACAACTCAACCGAGTGTGATTCCTTCCAGCTTGGCGAGATGGTACGCTTCTTCCACCGCATCAGCACGCTCAGCATAAAGGCGACCATCGTGTGTGGCGAAGACTCAGAGGATCTCGAGCCGAGTACATACGAGGGCGATCTGAATCTGCTTATTGACTCCTTTCGACAAATCCCAGAGTATCAGATCGATGCGAACCATAGCCATTGCGGCATCCGCACACGTATTTTACCACTCTTGGACTTGGTGCAGGAATGCTTGTACTACCTTGGTATCTGTGGGCGTTGTTGGAAGGAGGATCGAGCTGGCTATGCTTGGATGGGGGCCAAGAAACCTCTTGTCTGGCAGGCCGTGAAATTCAGGCCCAAGGCCGATGGATGTCAGCATCGACATCTCCCAATCAGAGATATGTTTCTAGCAACAGAGCGCAAATGGGATTGATTACTAGGATTAACGATGCTCTGGCGTTGTAACTTGTGTGAGTATATGCACAAATCAGATCAGTCGACCACTAAATACTGAGTGTTAAGATCCGGCGGCGTCGTGAGGAAATCGAGTCAGGTTTGAGTCAGATTTGAGTTAGGTTCAATTCCATGCACAAGATCCGCCAGAAACGATGGGGACTTTTGCTCAACTGAGCTTCACTCTGCGGCTGAATTCTTGAACTACTGCTGACATATACACATGCACTCCTCCTTGAGGTTTCAACAATCACTTACTTGAGTCTTGAGTTGCGCAAGCTATCCTACCTTCATGTCTTCACAATCGGTCTTTCGCCGATCGAACAGGGACCATGACTCTGCATGCAGGTGGAGAGTCAGGGAATGGGCGTAGCGAACCACATAGTTGCTCGGAACGGAGAGACTAGTTGAGGCATATTGGATAGGGATGTTGTATGTTGGAGGCGCTTACTAAAGAATATTGATACCAGGCGCGTATGCACCATGTACGCTCCTGGCGTGCTGAGCCATCTTCGCCCATGTAGAGACCTGGGCGGCAAACGGCGGCCTTCATGAGTGTGGAGTCGTTTCCAATGGCACTGCAGCACCCCTCCCTCGCCCGAGGGAGTAAGCACACTGCTACCGAACGTAGATTCGAGCGGCCTTATCCCCCCCAGTGAAACGTTGCCTTGATTGAGGCGGAGACTGTGCACTTGAGTGCTTGTGGTGACCTACACCGGCGATTTTGCAAGGCGAAGAGCTCCAAGTGATGAGAGTCAATGGCGCAGTTGCTCTGACAGTTTGGATAGTGTGCGGTCTTGACCCGATTACGGTGGTGAGCGGAGGCTGAGTGACTTGTAGGCTGAGCTTATCCCCCGCGTTGAGGGGCAGTGCACACGTGTAACTCGGCTCCAACCGAATCTGCGGCCTCAAGCGACCGGCGGCCACCATGCCTTCCTACACAACATTCCAACACGCCCATCCTACCCCTAGCGGTTACCTGAGGGCTCTGGCGTCGGGTAATCTGCGTGTATAGCCTTACAGCGCTCGATGGCTTCGATGAGATGACACCGCCATGTAGTATCGCCATGGGCATAGCCCTTGTTTTGAGTCGCAGTGGCATAGCAGGCAGACCTTTGTGAGCATATAATATGAGGGCGTTTACCACTGCCAACACTGCACCTGCCAACCCCATCACAAGCAAACCCCAAGGTGCTTGCCACCTTTGTCCGTTCTTGCCACGCCGTTTGTTGTATTCACTCTGGACGTGCCGCTACCCGGGCTGAGCCACCATTCACTATAGACAAACAAAACCGCCGTTTGCAGAATCTTGCATCATGTTGACTTCTATGATGAACAACCCCTATAATTCGCCTTTCGAACCCTTTACCTCTCCGGAACCCCATTGCGTCCGCCTGGCCCCGCAGAAGAATAGCACCATGCTTGGATCTCTCAAGAAGAAGTTGTCAACCAAGGCCCGCAAGGACTCGGACTCACAGCAGGCATATGCCGCAGCTCAAGACTCCTACCAAGCAAAGCAGGCGCCACACACCAGGCGGCCTGCTGCTCACAACCCTTTTCGTCAGCCAGAGACCAGGGATCCGCCACCTGCATACACGCCCACTCACAGTGCGGTCCCAGCACAAGCAACTACGAGTGTGCTAACGATTGTACATACTCCTGCGCCGGAAGCGGACGATCCTTACACTTTCCTGAGCAGCTTCGACACCATCTTCCTGATAGACGATTCCGGATCCATGGCTGGGTCGCGCTGGCGCGAGGCGGGCAAGGCAATCGAGGCCATCGCACCAATCTGCACAGCTCACGACGCGGACGGAATCGACATCTTCTTCCTGAACAACTCCGACAGCAGACACTTCCACAACGTCAGGGACTCTGCAACCGTGCGGGAGATCTTCCAGACCGTCAGCCCTCGTGGTGGGACACCGACAGGCCAGCGTTTGAATAAGATCCTGACGCCTTACCTGCGGAAATACGAGTCGAACCCTGACACCACAAAGCCCATCAACATCATCTGCATCACAGACGGCGAGCCGAGTGACGACGTCGAGAGCCCTCTAATCAAGGCCGCCAAGAAGCTCGACAAGCTTGACGCCCCTGCCTGGCAGGTGGGTGTGCAGTTCTTCCAGGTCGGACGTGACGAGCAGGCCAAACGCCACCTGAGCCAGCTCGATGATGAGCTCGCGGAGATTTCCGGCGATGACGGGCTGCGTGACATTGTCGACACCGTGCCCTTTCTCGGTGCTGAGGGCACATACCTCACTGGCGACGGAATTTTGAAGTGTGTCTTAGGTGCCGTGATTAGAAGACTTGACAGGAAGAAGAGCAATGATCTCCACAAGTGAATGCTCTCGCCGCTTCAAAACTTCATACGCTTCCGTCGATGCGGCATTGTAACCTTCTCTGCTGGGAAGGCGAGATACCTTTTGACTGTATTATAAACCATTTCGACAGCACTAGAGATCAAACCTAGTATGTAGAGCTAGAGCTAGAGCTAGAGCTAGAGCTAGAGCTAGAAGTCTGATCCAGAGCTGGAATCTCCTGGGTTCTGGCACCAAAAGTTAAAGATGTTGTTTACAATGCACAATTACTTTCACATTTCCTTCTTCAGGCACCAAACGTTCAGCAAAGCTCGATTGCTAGGTCAGAGCATCGACACTGTTCTATTGACATTTCACACTGGCAGATTTGATTCGACTTTCTCGCCAGCCGCACGTCTAATGACCTCCGCAGTAAACTTAGGCAACGCAAGAAAGGGGCTATGCCCAGCACTGCACCTCTCCACCACGTCGAACAGTGCACCCTCCTGGTTGACCATGCTCTCCTGGGCGACGGGTTGAATCGCGTTATCATTCTCACACAGGAGGTACGTGCTAGGGATATCCTTCCAAGGCGCATAAGACACTTCGCTCCACATCGCTCCGTACGAATGCAGCGCTAGCTTGCTAATCGCATCCCGCTGCTGTTCTATGGACAGTCCGTTGTAAAAGATGGTCTCCGGATCGTCCGGCGTCGTCACCTCTCCGCCTTCGTGGATGTGCACCCAGGGGCTGGGCCCGTTTGTCGTCTTGAACACGCTCGCCCCTTCCGGCGCCGCGAAGGCTGCTATGTAGACACATCGCACTATCCCGCCCGGCTTGCCTTCGCGAGCGCGGGCGGTTGTGCTGAGGCCTCTGGCTGCTTCGCCGCCGCAGGCGCCCCCGGAGGAGTGCATCACTAGGACCACGTCCTCGCCGTTGTCAGCGGCTTGAGAGACGGTCGCCGCGATCAGATCCACGTCTGGCTCATGGGTTGGGTTCATAGGGTGGCCGATTGTGGATGGCAGGCGCAGGGCATGCACCCCGTAGCCGGCGGACTGTAGGAGCGCCGTCGTGGCGCTGTAGTGCTCAGGAATGTGCCAGCCTCCTGGGACGACGACTATGGTCGGTTTGGTAGCCATGGCTGTAAACACTCCTTGTTTTAGTTGTTTGGGGTATTTAGTAAGATGTTGGGTCTACGATTGACGAGGTTTCTACATGGCCAGCATGAAAAGATGACTTGTATAATCACCTCCAGGGATGCTTGGTGGGTGCTTCACGTAGGTGCGTCCAAGGATTTGGACGGTAATGGTCCTAATCAAAGAGGAGCTTAGTGACCAAGCAAAGAAGAGCTGTCGTTGCTGAATCAGCTGGCAGGAGTGCCCTACGTAGTATATAACCACATGTCTCTCCCCACGCGTTGCTCTGATTGAAGGTGTAACAGCGGGTGAAGACAAGTCGCGAAGTCCTGCAGCCACCCGCTAGCACCACTGCCTCCCGTGCGTGAAGAGCAGCCTCGACGTAAGGGGAGCTACTCCGACGGCATAAGGGGATGATCCACCGAACAGTGTGCACACCCCTACGCAATCTATCGCTTACCTGCTCGGCACCTATCCTGCACAATCCCGATGACTTTGTTAGAACACATAAATCACTAAAGTGGGCCAGAGCGGCAGAGACCGTTACATCTTCGTGGATATGTGTGCACAGGCCAAGGTCACTCGCGGACGGCCAGGACCCCTACGCGATAGTTGGCCATGCAGGAGACAGCCGTATAGCATCTGGACCCTCGTGAGCAATGCCGGCGATGCAGTGACTGCCACTGACACTTGAGCGTGTTCTAGAGGAGACAAGTCGAAACCAGCAGTTAGATTACGACGCATCCGCAGGCGAAGTCTGGCCCACCTCCTCCGTGTGCGATCGCTGTAGATCCCGGCCTGTCTTGGTTGCTCTATGGACGGACCATTTCTCGATCACTCAGGAGTCAAGGACCGATGAAGAACCGCATATCTGGCTAACTGAGCTTTGTTCGTGCCTCTGCATCATCGTGCCGATCGTCTTGGGTCCCGTTGCGGGCACTGCCCTGGTCGAATGCCACCTCATGATGGCCGCTGCATACACGCGGCAGACTGCACGACGCCAACATGAGACTCCAGAGCGAAACAGGTTTGCGGTCATAGGCAGCCAAGGCCTCCCCGTTTTACACATTCCAAACGGAATTCTGCGCACTGCTGGTATTGGCAGGCGTCAGTGTCCGACATGATTGCTTGAAACGTAGGGTCCTTCACGGTTTATTGGCAGGCTAGACGCGCGCGCGCTGATTGGCCGACGCTTTACGCGCAGGGGAGGGCCAGGGGGTCCAAGGCATGAACAGCGCGCTTTCTTCGTGCTACTCTCAGACCTATGTCTTGGCGTCTACCATGGTGTCGTTTCTCTTTCATTGACTATCACTACTGCCTTGCAATGTTCCCTTGATTCTCTTCCGTTTCTGCAGTTATCGTCAATTGACAAGAACACGCAGCGACCGTCACTCACTTTCTTTCGCATTGAACAGGAGTTTGTTTCCAACCATCGTTCGGCTTCACAGAGGACCATTCATACGACCATCACAGCACGAAAGCATCCGCCTCAGCATCAAGTCTATTCAAGTCTGGGTAAGCGCACATCATTCGCGAACACCAGTCTAGCGTTCTCCATTCTATTCACGACCTTATTGGCAACAATAAAGGCATATATTGTCACGGCGATGGTGTTGGCTCATGACAAGAGCCTTGTTTCTTCATTGATGCTTTGAGGAAATCCCTTTATTTGCAGCAACGCCATATCCGAGCATTTTCGTTACGTCAAGCGATTCAAGAGCACCAGTGGACCACTTCCAGAGAAGCTCGAACTGTCACGCCTCGTTCACCAAGACACACGACTGCTGGTGTCGGATTCAGTGTCTTGCAGCTCTAAGCGCACAACGCTCTTGATTAGAGATTACCATATCAACAGCAGCGCTGCTCCCGACCTTTTCTTACTTCTTGTCCGCCTATCATAGGATTTTTTGGGCGTTGTGCTGGACACAATGTCACCAATGGCTGCTCTTGCGACCACATCAAGTCTGCCGTCCACAGAATGGCTACGGCCCCAGATAGAGCTGAGGGCCACCCATGATGACGGGACGGTGACTGACTTTGGCGATCTGTCAAGAATGAACCTGTCGTCTCCAGCAGCACCATACACCCATGCGCTCAAGGGCGTAAACCAAGGCCTCAACAACCTTTTCGTCAATGCTCTAGCGGGATCGTTCCTGAGCCTGATGGCCGCAGTGCTACTCTACCGCTCGATATATCGTTTCAATTCCCACATTCGTCGTCTCTTCACACTTGGTAGGAACCAAGATCAGAACTTCTGGCGGCAAAACAATTACACAAGCTGGCCAGCACTCAAGAAACACCTGCTCTACGCACCTCTTGGCAGTGTCCGGCACAACAGGGAAATACAACTGAGCCGAGTGATCAGCATTGGAACACTGCCATCGAGATTCCAATCTTTCTTGCTGGTAGCATATCTTTCCTGCAACTTGGCTTATTGTCTTGTTCTCGATTACAGCCAACCCAGTTACGCAGTCTCTGCCGAGCTAAGAGGGCGGACTGGCGTGATGGCAGCCATCAACTTGATCCCTACGATTCTATTTGCGCTACGGAACAACCCATTGATCGGGATCCTGGGCATTTCATACGACGCATTCAATCTGATGCATCGATGGTGTGCGCGTATGATGGCGCTCGAAGCGCTCGCGCATACTACCTGCTGGCTGATCACTGAGGTCCAAGCCGGCGGTAGGCGTGCGGTCGGGATAGCCCTCGCTACAAGCGGCAGTTATAAAGGTGGCATGATCAGCACCTGCGTGTTCATCTTCATTGTCATGACGGCCGTTGGACCAATGCGACATGCATTCTACGAGACCTTTCTCAACGTGCATCGCCTGTTAGTCCTTCTCGGGATGATAGGTGTGTATGTTCACCTAGCTCGCGCAAACCTCCCACAGATGCCATACTTGTACGTCTGTATCGCTCTCTGGTGCTTCGAATACGTTATGCGACTCTACCGGCTCGTCTACCACAACCTCAGTCGCAGACACGGCGCTACCAGAGTAACCATTGAAGCTCTGCCATCAGACGCGTGCAGGGTCACCTTTGAACTTGCTCGCCCTTGGACATTCAAACCAGGTTGCCACGTCCATGCTTACATTCCTACATTTGCCTGGTGGTCGAGTCATCCTTTCTCAATCGCGTGGATGCAGACTGCTACACGCGGAGAGCCTGTCGAATTCGGTCAAAGACTGCAAGGGTTCACCAAAGAGAACTCTGATGTTGTAATCTCGACCAGCAGCTCATATTCGAGAGCGAACAACACGGTCGCAGGCCGCGCGAGCCGTCATGTTTCGAGGCCTTCAGTAACGCCCGCATCACTGCCAAGGTCAGAGCAAGTGACTCGCGTCTCACTCGTTTGTCGCACCCGCACAGGCATGACCAAACGCCTGTACGAAGAGGCCTGTAAGTCGCCGTCTGGCATCATCAACACGTGGGGCGCGATTGAGGGTCCTTATGGCGGTAGCGAGTCTCTGGCGTCGTTTGGCACAGTGGTCCTCTTTGCAGGCGGCGTGGGCGTCACGCACTGCGTCAGTTACATCCAACACTTGTTGGAAGGGTATCAGGAGGGCACGTCTTCGACCAGGCGCATCCTATTCGTATGGTCCGTACCAACACCCGAAGCACTCGAATGGATCCGACCTTGGATGGACCAAATACTTGCCATGCCAGCGCGACGTGAGGTGTTGAGGATACAGCTTTACATCACAAAGCCTAGGAGCCACAAGGATCATATCAGCACCAGCGGCACGCTCGAGATGCATCCTGGACGATGCAATCCCACGACAGTGCTGGAGAAAGAGATGAAGGATAGAATCGGGGCAATGGGCGTCACCGTGTGTGGCCCAGGTGCTTTCGCCGATAGTGTAAGGCAGGCCGTCAGGACCGTCGTTGATCGAGGGTCCATCGATTTCGTCGAAGAGGCTTTTACATACTAATAACATATAAATGATAAATAATAACATTGGAGGAATCCATCATTCATGTGCACGCCACAGTACCCTAATTATCAGCACCTCATGCAGGTCTGTGCATGGTGCATGTATGTGTTTTGTCTCTGCCGGGTCAAATCGTGCGTCACCACCTCCTACTACAGGGTAATCTGAAAAGGACCATCGCGTGCTGTGGCCGCAGCTGTTCGTGGGAAATCTGTTCCGTACCTTTGGTTGTGCGCCCAAGAACAGTGATAGCCATGACTATAATACGAGCGCTTTTGAGCCAATGACATCAGTCGTCTAAACGTCTGCCCCGGATTCTACGCTAAAGCTTCGCATCCTTCTGCCTCTCGCACTATGTACTCTCGTAGGCTCGGTAACCGTCCTATCCTGTCGAGGATAGTGGCGTTTCTGACCAATGCCTGGTACCTGGTGCCTTTTTTGCCTGCAACTTGTCTAGGTATCCCTACTCTTACATCCGCGTGACAATCATTTGATAAGGCCACACACCTTTCCTCCCTCTACTGCTGGAGCTATCTGCCTTGCGTCTATGGAATTCCCCGGCGCAAAAGAATAGATGTTAGGCTGCCAAGCCCGTCATCCACTCCGGCTACAAATCGAATCTACATACCCTCGATACAATCCGGGAGCAGTCTGTGGCCGTAAGGGAGGGGGCGGCTTTGGGCCTTGCATGACCTGTGCGCACGCCTCAGGCACAGGAGGACTAGGTCCTCAAGGAATTCTCTGCGACCATGGCGGAGGACAACCCAGAGCTACAGGACCGGCTGCACGAGCTCGACCAGGAACTCGAAGATGGAGACATCACGCGCAAAGGCTATGAGAAGAGACGGACCATGATCCTCTCACAGTACTTTGTACCGCAGATGGGGGAGTCGCAGGGCATTGGAGCGCTCAGAATCCACAACGCAGACCCTGATCCCGATCCTGATGCGCGGCCAGGCAGTTACGGGAGCATTGTCGCTGGACCGTACGGTGCCAGTGGTGGGGTTGCAGGAGGCGCTGGCGATGGTGTGGGCTACAGCAGTTCGGCGCGCGGTGCTACTGCTGGTGGTGGCCAGCACGGGTATCTGGGGCAAGGAACCGAATACCACGTCCAGCCTCCTACGCCAGGCTACGAGGCGGGTCCACCTTCCCACGCCACGCGGTTCCAGGAGCAGCAGATGGGCATGCGGAAGGGTTCGTATGGTTTCCCAGACCCCTCGCCTCCTAACACGAGGCCTGTCAGCCAGGGGAGCATGGGCAATTCCGACTATGCCTTCAATCCCGCCGCAGACAACCGCCATATGAGCATGAGATACGACCAGCAAGCCGGCTTCCCAGCTGGAGACATGAGCCGGCAGAGCACCATGATGGACTCGCAGGGATACTTTTCGGACTTTGCTGGGCAGCAGCATGCTGAGACCATGTCGCATAGACCTCGCGAGAGCTACGGAGGGCCACAGCGATATAGCGGTGGGGAGGCTTTCTCGCCGACGGCGGGTATACCACCACCACTCGACATACCTACTGCTGTCCCTGTACACCAACTGCCCCTGGAGCCGCGAGATGTGCCCTTCGCGGTGTACGATGCACACAATGCCAATATACCGATGAGCAAGTTTGACAATATCGGAGCGGTGCTGAGGCATCGAGGGAAGATGCAAGGAAAGCAGCCTGCGTACTGGGTTTTGGACGCGAAGGGGAGAGAGACTGCGAGTATAACTTGGGACAAGCTCGCTAGCAGAGCCGAGAAGGTGGCGCAGCTGATCCGTGATAAGAGCAACTTGTATCGCGGCGACCGGGTTGCTCTGGTCTATGGTGAATGCGAGGTGATCGATTTCGCAGTGGCATTGTTGGGATGCTTCATTGCTGGAGTGGTGGCCGTACCCATCAACAATGTCGATGATTATCAGAAACTTTCACTGCTCCTTACTACGACGCAAGCCCATCTGGCTTTGACGACGGACAACAACCTAAAGGCGTTCGCTCGTGACATATCAGCACAGAAGCTCAAATGGCCCACAGGCGTGGAATGGTGGAAGACGAACGAGTTCGGGCCGGCCAAGAAACATAAAGATGAAGGTGCGCCAGTGCAGGTGCCAGACCTCGCATACATTGAGTTCACTCGCGCTCCTACCGGCGACTTACGAGGCGTCGTACTAAGCCACAGGACCATTATGCACCAGATGGCCTGTTTTTCGGCCATAATCAGTACTGTGCCAAAAGAACGCGAAGATACGTTCTCAAGCCACCTGCGTGCAAACGATGGGTCTTTTGTCGCGCCTAGACAAACGCGAGGAGAGGTCATCATCTCATATCTGGATCCTAGGGAAGGCATTGGCCTGATTACTGGTGTCCTTCTTGGGGTCTACGGCGGCCACACGACTGTCTGGCTTGAAGCCAAGAACGTTGAGACGCCAGGCATGTATGCCCACTTGATCACCAAGTACCGAGCGACGGTCATGGTGGCGGACTATCCTGGGTTGAAGCGGGCAGCCTACAACTACCAGCAGGACCCCATGGCCACCAGGCAGTTCAAGAAGGGCATGGAGCCCAACTTTGGCGCGGTGAAGATATGTCTGATAGATACCCTGACAGTGGACAGTGAGTTCCATGAAATCCTTGCAGACAGATGGCTGAGACCCATGCGGAACCAGCGGGCGCGTGAATTGGTGGCACCAATGCTGTGTCTACCCGAACACGGTGGAATGGTGGTCAGTATCCGGGACTGGCTCGGTGGAGAAGAGCGTATGGGTTGTCCTTTGACGTTAGATGAGAACAAGAATCACGATGACACCGACAGTATCGCATCGCCTAGCTCTCCTGGTGCGAGCATGTCCAACGGGTATACGAGCCTCCTTAACGGAGGACAGAGCGATAAGAGCAAGGCTCGCAAAAAGGGGAAGCGAACTGATCTGTCCGAAGTGCTATTGGACAAGGAGAGTTTGAAGACTAACGAGGTCATCGTCCTGGCCACTGGCGATGATGCTAGAAGACGCGCAAACGAGCCAGGAACCATCCGAGCTGGTGCTTTCGGCTACCCAATTCCAGATGCTACCCTCGCGCTTGTGGATCCGGAGACAAACTTGCTCTGCCCACCACATACTGTTGGAGAAATCTGGGTGGACTCCCCGAGCTTGAGTGGTGGGTTCTGGGCGCTGCCAAAGCATACTGAAACCATCTTCCATGCACGGCCATACAGGTTCATTGAAGGCAATCCCACACCCGTCCTGGTGGAGCCAGAGTTCCTCAGGACTGGTCTTCTGGGTTGCATCATAGAGGGCAAGATTTACATCCTGGGCTTATATGAAGATCGAATAAGACAGAAGGTGGAGTGGGTCGAAGATGGAGTACAAGATGCCGAGCACCGGTACTTCTTCGTCCAGCACCTTGTCACAAGTATCATGAAGACGGTCCCTAGGGTCTACGACTGTAGTGCATTCGATGCGCACGTGAATGGCGAATACCTTCCCATCATCCTCATCGAGACGCAAGCGGCTTCGACTGCACCAACAACAACTGGTGGGCCTCCGCGGCAGTTAGACATACCATTCCTGGATTCACTGAGCGAGAGAGTGATGGAAGTGTTGTATCAAGAGCATCATTTGAGGGTGTTTTGCGTAATGATGACAGCCCCGAACACCCTACCTAGAGTGATCAAGAACGGCCGAAGAGACATTGGCAATATGCTGTGTCGCAAGGAATTCGATAGCGGCAACCTGCCTTGCGTTCACGTCAAGTTCGGTGTTGAAAGAGCTGTGCAGAATCTACCGCTTGGCGATGATCCAGTGGGTGGCATCTGGTCTCCTTTGGCAAGCCACGCAAGACAAGACATGCTCGCGCTTCACAACGACAAACAGTACTCTGGCGTGGACTACAGAGAGGTCGTAATTGATGACCGGACGAGTACACCGCTCAACCAGTTCAGCAACATTCATGACCTGATGCAGTGGCGAGTTTCGCGACAAGCCGAGGAGTTGTCATATTGTACTATCGACGGTCGTGGCCGTGAAGGCAAAGGCGTCAACTGGAAAAAGTTCGACCTCAAGGTGGCTGCCGTTGCCATGTACCTCAAGAACAAGTTCAAGCTGCAGGCTGGCGATCATGTCATCCTGATGTACACACACAGCGAGGAGTTCGTCTTCGCCGTCCATGCGTGTATATGTCTTGGCCTTATTGCTGTGCCTATGGCACCAGTCGATCAGAACAGGATGAGTGAAGATGCGCCTGCAATCTTGCATATAATGGCAGACTTCAGGATCAAGGCTGTCTTGGTCAACAACGACGTCGACACGCTCTTGAAACAGAAGGCCGTCAGCCAACATCTAAAGCAGAGTGCGTTAATCTTGAAGCTTGCCATCCCTCCCACTTACAACACCACTAAGCCACCCAAGCAATCTCATGGCTGCAGAGATCTCAGTCTTACTATGAGACCTGCTTGGGTACAGCCTGGATATCCCGTTTTAGTATGGACGTACTGGACGCCGGATCAGCGCCGCGTCTCTGTGCAACTCGGCCATGACACCATTATGGCAATGTGCAAAGTACAGAAAGAGACATGTCAGATGACCTCCACACGGCCTGTGCTTGGTTGCGTCCGGAGTACGATAGGAATGGGCTTCCTACACACCTGTATGATGGGAATCTTTCTCGCATGTCCAACGTACCTTGTCAGTCCTGTTGATTTCGCTACAAACCCTAATATCCTCTTCCAAACACTCAGCCGATATAAGATCAAAGACACATATGCAACAAGTCAGATGTTAGACCATGCGATCGCGCGAAATGCGGGCATGACAATAAGCTTGCACGAGCTCAAGAACCTCATGATATCGACCGAGCAGCGCCCACGGACAGAGGTATACAACAAAGTGCGGCTGGCATTTGCCCAGCCAGGCTTGGACCGGACGGCTATCAACACCATATACTCACATGTGCTCAATCCAATGTTGGCCAGCAGAAGCTATATGTGCATCGAGCCCATCGAGTTGTATCTGGATACCGCTGCACTTAGACGTGGGTTGGTAGTACCAGTGGCATCGGATCAGGAGTCACTCGCATTGCTTGTGCAGGATTCAGGGATGGTGCCAGTGTCAACTCAGATCTCTATCGTCAATCCAGAGACGAATAGACTGTGCTTGACCGGCGAGTACGGTGAGATCTGGGTGCAGAGTGAAGCAAATGCGCACTCTTTCTACCAATCAAAAGACACTTTCGATGCAGAGAGATTCAACGGACGTACTATAGATGGGGACCCTGGCGTGAGATACGTGAGGACAGGTGATCTAGGTTTCTTGCACAATGTCTCAAGGCCTATAGGACCGGGTGGCAATATGGTCGAGATGCAAGTGTTATTCGTCCTGGGTGGTATTGGAGAGACCTTCGAGGTAAACGGGTTGCAGCATTTCCCCATGGATGTCGAAGCCAGCGTCGAGCGATGTCACCGCGCGCTGGTTCGAGGAGGATGGTAAGTCTGACCCTTACAGTGAAATTTTGCAGCATTCGGACCTACTAACACGATACAGTGCCATTTTCCAAGCAGGATCGCTTCTTGTCCTGGTTGCTGAGACTCGAACAAGATCTTACCTCGCATCCATTGTGCCCGTTATTGTCAATGCTGTACTGAACGAGCATCAGCTTGTCCTCGACATTGTGGCTTTTGTTGGCCTCGGTGACTTCCCAAGGTCCAGACTGGGCGAGAAGCAGCGTGGCAAGATCCTGGCCAGCTGGGTTGGCCGTAAAATGCGCACGATCGCCCAGTTCAGCATCCGAGACGCTGATGCTGATGGAAGCGTCGGTACTGCCGTGCCCCCTGAAGCCATGAGCAGAAGGGGCAGCTTGCAGAGCGGACGCGCCGGTACGATGAGCAGCGCGAGACGAGGCATGCTAGGACTGGCACCAGGGCAAAACGTGACTAGCTCTCTGAGGCAGACCGAGAGCGTCACGAACATGCCGGTCGCAGAAGAAGGTCCGACTGCATACGAGCAATCCCAGCAATACCTGCAACCGCCACCTCCTCTGCAACCTGGCTACGACGGATCGCTAGGCATAGACGATCGAAACGATGACACTCCAACGAACGAAACACCACGCCCCCTGCAGCTCAATACCACACTTGACTACTCGCCAGTAGACGGTGGCCAATTCGATTCACCGGAGCATTTCTCAGGCGGCCAGATCGATGGTCACCAGCAAGCTCCATCTCAACCCCCGTATCAGCAGCAATATCAATCAGGAAGCGCCGATTACCACCCAGGATATCAGCCACCTGTACAGCAGCAGCAACACTACTCTAGCGTAGAGCCCAGCTATGCAGGACAGTACTCAAACAATTCTCCGCAGATACCGGAGCCGAGCTTCGGTAGCATGAGGGGTGGAGGATCTGGTGGTCTCAGAGTGACTAACCAGATCAGCAACTCATCTGACGAAGACGATGATTGGTCCGCCTCAGCGCTTCGCCAGATGAACTTGGGGAGGTGAAGGAGGACCTAACATGACGTGTGCATTAGGTCGCATGATTGAGTCAGCGGGCACGGGATCCAACGGAGAAGGAACCCTTTGAGAAGTGCTACGTGGATGCACTCTTGACGAGAGCGATGAATGGGGGTTTGGAGATCATTGTTGCATGGCATTGTGTTTGGCGATTGAGGTGTCACAAGCGTGTATGCTACCATACGTGGTAGACGCGATTTATACGATTACCTGAGAGTGCATGTTTAGACTGCCTCAACTCTTGTTATGCCGAAAAGTTGAGGTTTTTGTGTGGTCGACACGAGTCGGTATGAAACTTGTGTATATATTAAAATCACCTTCCATGTCACCGGCCATCATTGCGTATTCAGTCGCTCCTTCAACACTGTGTATTACGGCCAGTAGTCGTGGAGAGTCTAGTCATTTGATAGGAGATTACACGATCTGGTATGAATTGAATGGAATGGCGTTTTGTAATGAAAAGGCTTGTTATATTAGTGCGAATGTCTGTAGATACATGTGGCAAACAATCTGTTTGCTTGGCCCATTGGCCAGTTTCCTACTCCGTCTGCGATGGTATCATATTCCCCCCCCCCTTTCCCACCTCAACTCCACGACAGAATAGTCAAAAGAGGTATCTGAACCATCACGCACCAGAAACGCCCACCTGTCCAGCCTATGAAAACCATGCTCTGAAAGGCTGTAGAAAGCTGTAAAAAACGAATGCCAAACTTTAAGGAGACGCATGTCTCGTTAACTTCGTGCATGGACATCAAAGTCAGAAGAGCAAAGTAAGAACGACAAGGTCAACAACGCTTTGAAGACAAGCTGTCTTCATGACCTCACACCAGCATACGTCCAGTATTCGGCGGCATATTGCACCTCGAACGCGGAGGGCATGCCTTGACACGTCTTGGGTGGGTTGCCGCCGGCGGTGTTGACACGGTAGACCTGCTGCAGCATGCCTGAGCTGTCGATCGTGTCGAGCTGCAGCCACTTGACTGCGCCATCGCCTTTCCCTTGTTGGCCTGCCAGTGCGTCTGATGGTGGATCGACCTGGCTGACTTTGCTGAAAGGGCCAGTGCCCCAGTTATGCCTATCGGTGTCGAAGTTGAAGAAGGGCGTCTTCGTGTCGATGAAGTAGTGGTGGCCAGCAATGTCCATGTTCACGGGACTGCTGGGATCCGTGGAGGTTGGAGTAGGCAGGTTAAGGGCGATGTTGGGAAGCTTGGCCAGCAAGTCCGGCATGGTGGCTGCGAGGCAAGTGACGTTGTAGAGCACTGCTACTGCACCGACTGCTGCGGGCGCTGAACTGGAGTCAGAGGTAGCGCAGGTGTAATTCTGAGTGCCACGGCCCACGCTGACTTGGTAAAGTGACAGGCCAGCTGCTGGAGATGGAAGGGCTACTGGGGCTGTTGGACATTGTTGTCAGCTCGGCGTGATCAAAGGCGATATGAGATAATGAGGATACTTACATTGAGGCATGGAAGCTTTGCTCAGATCGCATTTGCAAGTGTCGAACGAGAATCGTTTAGCGAAATCAATATATGAAGAATCGTGACCCGGTTGCCACCAGCCGCGACCGTCATTGCTTCCGCTCCAGCCACGCCATCGTCGTTCAGATTGCATAGGGGCAGCTAAAGAGAGAGCAGACAAGGCTAGCAAAGTGAAGAGTTCCCGTGCCACCATCTTGCTTGCAGGTGTTGGTCTTATGCACCTTTCGATGTACCGATGTAGATCTTGAGTTGCTGTGTTGGATATTCAATCGCGACCTGCAATGGTAGTGGCGTCAACCAACAATTATCAGCGGAGATGGTCTGAGGTAGGAAAGGTGAGGTGTATAAATCGTAAGGATCCTGAAAGACTCTCTATCGTGGGAAAGATTGCATGCTGCCCTTCTATATACCAAGAGTGCTGCCAGCCAGGCATGCGGACAGGGCAAACCAAGAACTGTCTCTAGTCGCACCACGTCGAACTTGGGAGTCTGAGCGCCACGACGTCGGCGCGTAGAGCAGCGCGAGAATAGAAACATAAAAAGAGGTACCCCATACGCGCAGGGTCCACAGTCTCGGATAGGTACCGACGCCGGGCGGCAGTCTTAGTCCAGGAAGAGCCTCTTTTCCTTCTGCGTTTTGGGAGGTGCTGATCCTGGTGGTGTTGGCGTAAGAGTCGCGTGACCATTGGTTCGCGTAGACACCTGGGCCATCTTGCTGTTTCGTGACCGCCATCGATCTTTACGTATGTTTCCCATGCTACATGTATGTGAGGCCGGGTTAATCCTTGATTCCACCTTGCGATATAACGTCACCTATTGCTTGGTTGAACGCACGCGAAACCAAATCATGATTTCGTCGATGAGGACACCATCTCGGCGCACTCTCCCTATTCTATATGAGTAGTGATTGGGCCACTGTAGTGTCTATACATTACCTTGGTAGCCAGTAGTAGATACATACCCTTGTCGGTGAGACCTGCTGTATCCCATCCATTTGGATTGGCCAGAAATTCTCCGGCGCAAGGCATGATACAGAATTGTTGCTAAATCCAGTCTTTGTTAGAGAAGGCCTAGCCTGGAGCGAGTCGCCTCGCAAATGAGACTAAATGACCCAATTTGGACTGTTAATCCCATGAGAACCCAGCAGTATCGTCTGTGATAGCAGGATGGAAGATCAAAAAGCTGGGAGTGGAAGTGCAAGTGTGGATGTGTGGAGTACTAGACGCTAAGCTAATGAGGCTCCGGCGGCTACGGAGAGAGGCGAAAGACCGGTGATTGGCTCGGAGTACCCTATGCTCCAGCAGGTTTCAGACTTCACCTGTTGCGTCCTATCCACTTTAGCATTGCATCCCTACCCAAGACCCTTCTTGGGCCCAACCTTGCAATTACTACTACTGTATAATCCCAGCCATTTCTGGCATGCTCTGTACACAGGGTGCCACTTCTCACTCTCCAGCTCCATTGCCCTTGGGCCTATTAGAAGCTAAGCCGGGGTGTTTGCCACTTATGGTCAGCCAGGAATCTCATGAGCGCTTAGAGGAAGATGAAAGTCTGCACTGAGCTGTCAGATTGACTTCAAGACGACTCCATGAGAGCGTGAGCGAGCGTTCATGGTAATGGATCAGCTGGTTTCTGCCGACCCAATGATGCCACGAGATACGTTCGTCAACGGCACCCGATTTCCGACTGACTGGGTCTTGCGCAATCATAAATGTCCAGACTACGACAGTCTTCCATTCTGGGATAATCTTGTCTGCCTGATGGGAAACTTACATCCATGGTAGTACTAGCACAAAGCAAGAATCGATGGTTGCTACTGCCTCTCTTTTGGGATGCGCCGTATTCTTAGGCAAGCTGGGCACATTCATCATCCCAACTTCCCGTGTCGAGACAACAATGTGTATTTCAAATCTTCTTCCGAAGTTGGCTGTCCCAAGAATCTTTGGGCGTTTCCTTGAGTCGTTCTCGCTGCTGGTATTGAGGGCTTCAACCACTTATGGTGTTTTCGTTTTCGCCATCGTCTTGGCCATCCCTTACGATAACAGGCCCCATCTTCTCGATCTTCTCAGCAAACCCGACACTCTCCCTTAAATTCTGCGCACCAATCAAAGCTTTGACAATCGCGCTTTCGTTTCGCTCCTTTACCAGTCGCCTGAAGGCGTGGACCAAGAACCCACTGACAAGCTCCACTGACCAGCTCTCTGGAATCAGCTCAAGCACATTCGCCACATCAAACCACCCCCCAAATCGCTCAAGGAGCTCCGCAGTTCGTTCTAACCGCTCACTCAGATCTTCGATTTTGAAGAACTGATTCAGCAATGCTTCGAACAGGTGTGCCTGCTCTTCTTTCGTACATAGCGTCGGTATTTGTTGGTCTAAAGGTGAAGCCTGAAAGCTGGAACTGGAGTGAAAGATGCTAGAGCCACCAAGGAGGCAGTACCGCACTGCCGTATCGTAGTCGCCCAAGCCGTGGGTTAGTAGACGAAGCGCTTCTTTGTGATTGCGCAGCCGACCATTCAGGATGATCATCTCTGGCACCAGCTCGTCACTGTACGGTGCGAGCCTCTCACCCAATGTGTGAACATCGTATTTTGAAGCTGCGCCATGGCTTCCACCGATGAGCTGTAGGAGACGCAAGCGATTCTGCCACCATTCCGCGTCGATTGCATTGTCTGTAATAAATTGGCTGTACGTAGGCTTGGGCGGGCGGAGTGCACGGTAGGTCTCGTAACTCTGAAGCAAAATGTCCTTTGCTTGTTGTGATTCCTCCAATTCAGCAAGGACCGTATCAAGATAGAACGCAATCAAATCATTGACATACTGGACGTGATGTTTGCCAAAGACGAGATGCTCGAGGTAGTCCTTAACCGCTCCTGGCGCTTTTTCCTTCAGAATTGCGACGGCTTCTGCAGGTTTAAACTTGACTGTACTGCTGTCATCGGCAAAAACCTGCACGCCCAACTTCGGGTTCCTATTTGCAAGCCAAGCGCCGTATTCTTTCACTAGTTCTGCATTCTTCAACTTGGGTAGATAGCGACGCATGTCATGCTCACCTTCGATGAGTTCACCCCCAGCGTCTCTCTCGCCATCAATGATTCGCCTCCATGTTGCTAGAACCATGCCTACATTCTTCCTTGATTGATACAAACGACTTAGCATGTACAATCGCTGGTTCTCTTCGAAAAGTTCCACAACGCGATCGAAGCAGTCGATGCCCTGACGAATGGTCTCATTGAGCTCGGCTCGTGTGGAGCCAGGAATCGCTGGTCCTCTTGGACTGTTGCGATCAAGCAGCAGTAGTACATGTATAAGGGCTGCATCAACAGTCTGAAAAACCTCTTCCTTGTCTGAAACACTTGCGAAGTCTTTCTTTTTACGCCAATCGAGGAGATAACGTTTCAGGACTTTGAGAAGATTGTCGCCGTATGCACCGTCTGGGTCTTGCGTGACGTTGTCCACAGAAAAGCTACTACGGATGGTGTTGATAGCCTCACAGAGACCTTGTGGAACCCAGATACCTTTCCGCTCATTGATAACGACTTCTTTATCAAATGGTGGGACAAGGCCCAAAATTACTCGTGGGTCCAACTCGCCGAGTAAAAGAGCTTCCTCTGCTGCCCGCTTGTTCCGTTCAAATGCCATGACGCCGTTGGCAGCGTGCAACAGGAGGTCACCAAACATAAGGATAGATGCTTTCTGACGGACATAGGTCAAAGTAAGGAATTCAAGCTCGTTCCGAGGTTCCTGACCACGGATGCTGTTGATGATACGTTGTAGACTTGGTACGTCGATCGAAAGCGTGCCACTCGCACTGGTACTTACAGTGAGCGCTAGCTGCCGTTCAAGCTGAACGATGAGAGAATTTCGAACTACCCAAGTGATCTTGTTCTCAACATAGGCAAGGATACGTGCTTCCACCTGTGCAAAAGACGCAACCAGTCGATCTTCTTCTTGTCTTCTCTTAAGGTCACTCTCGTTCGCTTCGCTTAGGTCATCTCCACGAAGTCTAAGCTTAAGTCTTCGTAGGCGTAAGCTTTCGCTGATTTTTGGCATTGAGAGGTTGATGACGCTTGTGGACGATCTCAGACCAACGGAAGCTATGACATCCGCAGAACTTGCATCTTCCTCGAAAGCCAGTTGGATCAGTTCTTTCGGCGCGTGTGCTTCGCCAGGATCCAAATCCCATCTCTGTATCTCAATACCTGCACCCGACTTACCGATCGATCTCGTCTGCACTAATGCAAGGACGTGCCCTTCATCACTGCCCTGTGAGGCACCAACTCCAGCACCGGATGTGCCAGAGCCATCAAGAACAAGAGCCAATGGGTAGCTCGAGAATTCGATTGTCCCTCGCGGCACTAAGTCACCTTCAAGATTGACAAACATACCCACACCAGGTTCATCAAGCTTTGTACCTGTAGTCAACAAGAACTCGGTTTCTGTGGGCGAGACGACGTTGGCAAGTAAAGGCTTTGGAGGTTGTACAGGGTCCTTTGCAGGCGGTTCTAATAAGATGGGTGCTGATGGTGCCTGTCCAGCGGTAGATTCGTTCGCAACAGCTGGGCTGTCTTCCCTAATTGTTGGTGGACCAGGTGATGGCGAAGGAGCTTGTGTCTGGCCAAATTGTCTCGAGGAACTACGAGCAGGCCATGGGCTCGAGGAATCTGGACGAAGCAGGCTGTTATCCTGTGGGTTTCCACCTAGACTGATGTTCCGCGCATGGAGCTGCCTTCCACGCACAGGGCTTACCGCTGAAAAGCTCCTGGATCTAGATTCCGGTTGTGGAGGTGGCAGGGAAGGAAGCGGCTTTTCCTCCTTTGGCGTCTCTGGTGGTGTTGTAGAGATTGTGGTGATGGGAAATAGATCTACCTTTTGCTGGTTGACAACATCTAGTAGCGAATAAGACGTCCCATTAGCAACGCATGCTAAGTCACCTCTTCGCTGTATAGCTTGTACACTCCCCAATTCAATGTCACGAATCTTGCGCGCATCGTCCCCAATCCTAATCAATCGCAGTCTTTGCTTCAGACAAATTACTATAACCGTGCCACCGCCATTACCGCCACCTTCTTCATTGCTATCCAGCCCTCCTACCCAAGTGCAGCCGCCCTGCTTGATCCTACCACCATAGGCTGGTGTCAACTCCGGCAGCGAATAGAACGTCAGAGTGCCATTGCAGAGCACACACGCTTTCTCTACATTTGGCAACAGCAGTATTTGTTTGACACCCCTATCTTGACCTTGCTGCTCGGTACCGAATGGCGGCTGTAGTCTCGAGGCGAGTACATACGTCGGCTGATCAGTGACTCCATCCTGCTGTGGGTCCGCGGGAATCGATACGAAGTGCAAAAGTTCGCCGGCACTGGTGCCAACGTACAGATTTGTCTCGTAGACGTCCACACATGTGATGTATATAGGTCCTGTATCCTCTGATAGGTCGGTAGAAAGAGGTATGTCGCTGAGCAAGTCTATCAAGATATATGGCGCGGAAGAAGGGTCATTGGAGGTAGATGCTCGTGGTTGTAAGTCCGATACGCTTGCCATACTGTCATCAGATAACTGTCCATCATTCCGCGAGGATCGTTGAGCTAATCGTCATATCAGAGTGCGCTCTTGTGATCGCATGAGAGAGCAGCAAATATCAGTTGGTGGTGAATACTAGAGCTTAGTATATTGGCGCTGCGGCTGCCTAATTTGGACGGGCGGCATCTTCTGCCGAGCGAGACCTCCGCCCATACATGCAACTTGATCTGGCAACCTTTAGATTATGCGCTTGGATAATGATCGGCGAAACGGTTGACTTCGTGCTTGAGTTATAATTTTCCCCGTCGACAAGAAACAATTTCGCTGTGCTACCAATCGACGAGGCAGGCAAGTCGCGACGCGCATTCGCATGTAATGAAGCCAGCTTGACCTTCACCACTACGTTCTCCGCGCTCACGTATAAGGCTTGCGGCAGGACTCACAACTATGGCAGACAAATCTGAGGAGCAAATTCTTGGCAAAGATACATCTGGGTCTGTGAGAGATGCTGTCGACGCTGCGGGCTCCAACGGGGACAACACCTTTCAACAAGCCGTTGCAGCCTGGCGCGCCCTAGACTTGACAAAGCTCGTAGCAACCCTCGACACAACAGCTTCAGATGTCGTCTCCCATCAGAAAGAATCCCTCGTACAACGCAAGGAACTGGCACAGAAGACCAAGGACTTCAAAAAGCTTGACGATGTAGGGAAGCTAGCCGACGTCAAGGACCTTCTCAAAGCCTACCAGAACTATGTCGACTTGCTCACGAATCAATCGAAGAATGTGCAGGCTGCATTCATGTCTGCATATTCTCCTCTGAGTGAAGCACCTGATCCTTACCCATTGCTAGACGCGAGCATAGAAGGCATGGTAGCAAGTGAGGAGGTGGTCCCAAGGTTAGAAGAAGAGAATCAGCGTCTGCAAAAGACTGTGTCAAAACAGAATTCTAGCATCGAGGAGCTTGAACTACAGTTAGAGAAGGAGAGAGGAAAGAGACAGGACCGGGAGGGAAGTCAAGATACTAAGATCAAGGAAGTTGAGGACAGCTGGGCAGCCGTAGTGAACGAGAAGGAAGATAATTGGGCCGCAAAAGAGAAGGCCTTTGAGGAGAAGGTCGAGAGTCAAGACCGTCTGCTCAAGGAGCTCAAGGCAAATTATGAAGTATCACAACGTTTAGAGAAGACCGATGGAGCTGCACATGACTCTGGTCGTAGCGCTGCCACTTCTGCAGAGCTGGACATTGTTTCCTCAGAGCTAGAACGCACCAATGCCCGCTTGGCGGAGCTCGAGTCTAGAAACGAACAGCTGCGGGTCGAGCTGGCACAAACAGCTGGACAAGCCAATTCATCCTCTCGCACTACGGCTGTTGAAGACGATCCTGCCTATCTGCGATTGAGATCCGAAAATTCCAGCCTCTTGCGGAAGCTTGAGACTGCTCGCGACGCCAAAGACACTGAGAAATCCAAATGGGAAAGCAAGATCAAGAACGTAGAGCGTGAAAGAACGTCGATCCGTGCTGACAGAGATGCATTGCAATACAAAGTTCAGAGGTGGAGCGATTATGATCAGGTCAAGGGCGAATTGGATATGCTTCGAGCCATTGAATTCGCGACTGTTGGTGACGATGACGATGATACGGATGCGAAAGACCCTGCGCGGACCAACGGATCCACCGACAAAGCTTCCAGCGAAAGCCTGGAGAGGCTTCTGCTAGCAAGGAACAAGAAGCTGAACGATGAGCTTGCGGAACTACGTGTGTCTCAAAATGAGATGCAGGAGAAGCTCCAGTTGTTGCAGGACGATCTTGCAACAGCTAGTAGCGACCTTACACAAGCAAGAGAGCTGAATGCCACACTTGAAAACGATCTGCAGAAGACTCAACAAGAGGCTTCCACAGCTTGGGATACTGCATCCATGGCCCCTACCTACACATCTCGCTATCCGACCGCCCACAAGTCCGTCTATGGCAGCGCAAGCAGACGGGGTGGCGGCACCTCCCCCACATCCTCAATTATCTCCGGCTTCGACCCAGGTTCGGGTCGTGGCTCACCCCGTGGCGGCGGTGGTGGACTTGAGAGCCTGCGCGCCGGCGAGAGCACAACCGGCCAGGGCATCCTTCCCATGGTTACAGCCCAACGCGATCGCTTCAAGAAGAAAATCGGTGAACTGGAAGGTGAGCTGCAAAAGCAATACTCGACAGTTTCTGCGCTTCGTTCCGAGATCTCTAGCCTGCAAAAGGATAACCTCAATCTCTACGAGAAGACGCGCTACATTTCCTCCTTCTCGTCCACCCATCCTACTGCTGCCGGCTCGGGTGCAGCATACAGCCATAACACAAATCCCTCGAGCATTTCCATCGGCGGCAGTGGAGCCACATCGCCAGATCCAAGCAGTAGATACAAGTCAACGTATGAGTCCAATATATCTCCCTTCGCTGCCTTCAGAGGTAGAGAGAGTGCTAGGGCATTGAAAAGGATGACACTGCCCGAAAGAGCAGTATTCCAGATCACTAGGATGGTGCTAGCGACAAGGACAAGTCGTAATTTGTTTGCAGCATACTGTATGGGTCTGCATGTACTAGTTCTTATGATGCTATACTGGCTTAGCAGTGCAGATGAGGCGAGTCAGAAAGTAACTTCAGTGGGTGGGAGAACCGTGGCAGATTCCTGGCAGAAAGAAGGGTTTGATGTTGGCGGTTCATAAGATTACAGGTCCAGTGTAGGCAATGTAACAACATCTACTTCAGCGTCACTAGTAAAAGCCCAAGCTTGGAAGTCTCTTACCTTAATAGTCTCCAGCATTGCTTTCATGCCTCATTCCGATTTCCTGTGTCGCCAATAATCCCGCTCACCAATGGCACAGCGTTATCAGGTCCTTAGACGATCACAGCCCTAATGAGAGAGAGTTCCTCTAACAGCTTACAAGATCCTTTTACAGCAACTACGTATACGTCCATTCCCTACGTCATGTAGTGATCTCATATATATCATGTGGATACATGGGGTGCGACAGCGTACATGAGTCAATTCGCGTAGTGAAAAGGGATACAAAACATAAAAAGAAGTCGCTCCGTTAAACAGAGTAACATCTCCAACCTCCCATGCACCAACATAGAAAGAGCTTCCTGGTTAGTAACGCAGGCACCTACAAGCTAGGAATGGTGGTCTAAAGACTACTAGTGGTTGATTGGCGCTAAGCATTTCGAAGTTGGGTTGTTGGGTGTTCAGATTGGAGACTCGAAGAGAGCCTTCTCACTGAGCCAACTTGCCAACTATGTCGCTTGATTTGACGTGTATTGTCCTAGGTATATAAGGGTGACGGTTTTGGGGGATGACGAACTTTTACGTGCGCAGGAGGTTGGCAATGCCTGAGGTCGCTTGGACACGATGGGATGTTCTACTATGAAGGCGTATCGCTCAGAATTCCCTTCAACAACAGGGTCAACTCCTCCAGAGTCTTGCCTTCTTTTTGACCTTCCGTTGCAGTCAAAGCGCGCGCGTAAAACTCCCTCATATCATCCTCTCGCACCCTGACAGCCCATCCTGTGCTTGTAATCATGGTGAATACATTACCTTTCCTCCCCAACAAGCCAGCGCTAGCTTTGATGATCCTTTCCACCCACTCCTCATCTACATCACCACCTACCTGCCTCGCCACTTTGAACAGATCAACCATTCTGTTACTTGCCAGTCCTTCCCGTACTATCTCAACCACCAACTCACGGCGACGGTTATCCTCCTCTCGCTCTGCCGACTCTGCAACTCGCCGCTGTTCACGCTCTCGAGCCCTTTCAGCTGCTATGGCGTCTTCCCGCGCCTTCCGCCGCGCACGTTCCTGGGCAAGTGCTGCTTCGCGTTCTGCAGCGCCTGCTGCATCACGGGCACGTTGCGCTTCGCCTTGCGAGCGCTGGAACTCGTGGTACGCGCGGCGTTGGTCCTTACGGGCAAGAGACTTGGCTTTCTTCGCGCCGACGTTGCGTTGCGCCGCAATGGTCTGATGCGGACGGTCTGCGGGACCTGGCTCGCCTTCTTCGATAGCATTGACGTCTCCCGGTTGGGGTTGTGGATCTATCGGTGGTGGCAACTGGTCATCGTTGGCTTGCTGATTCGTTTCGGCCTCATCGCCTATCATTTGCGGCTCTACGCCGTTTGGCTGATGGTCTTGCTGTGGCTCCTCTGGGTTTTCGAGGTATTCGTCATCTTCTTGCTCCTGCTGCTGTTGCCTTTGCTGGACCCACTCCTGAATTTGCGGCGCAAAGTAGAGTAATGTGCAGATACTCGCGAGATGGACAAGGTCTTGCACTAGTGGTGTCCCAGGTGTGGCAAATGGCAAAAGTCGATTGAAGAGGCTGATCAAAGACGCCATCGATGACCAACGGTGCCTTTCAGCACGTAGATGTAATTTTCGTTGGCAAATTTCCTAAGCTTTTGCTTCTGCGTTCCCTCTCAGTTCCTCTATGCTTGTAATCAGTCAAGGACGAGTACCGGAGTTATGGAGCCGCGCAGCAGCCTGCAAGTCTCAGGATCTAGCTTGCCGTAATATTGGATCACTGTTTTAAACGACTCAAGAAAGATGCAATATACATTTGTATTGGGAATAAGTAGAAATACAGCAACAGTATTCGAGAGTTTCAATGTCTCTGACGTGCTATAAGACCAACTCATGATGACATGTGCATCTCACGCGTAAGTCTAAGCACTTGGACCTCTAGCCCTGCATACTTCGCCATGCTCTACGACATTCGATTTGCTATAGTACCAAATTTGGCATAAGAATGCTAGATGTTTGAAACAACGTATCTCTCAGCATCTCTAAAGTAAATCGGGGCTTTGAGTGGCAATGGCGCATGTCAAGAGGCAATGCTGAGTCGTGAAATAAGTCATGCCAGATAATCATTTCTGGCTGGGTGGTCACATTCTCCACGCAAACCTCTGAAGGCCGTCGCTGATGTAATTACCTAACTTCCACAAAACACCCTCTACCCATCCCTAACTCCCTCCCAATAGACAGCTTCACCTCATATCAGGCCTTTTCCTGGGCACATACCTCACCCTAGACCAGCCATCCCTCTGACCCCAGCCCGCGACAGCATCATACCCCAATATCCTCTTCCTAACAGCCTCAGCCGCCACTCCCTTGAACCGCTCCATCTCCTCTTTGACCCACACGATTTCCTTCCTCGCCGCCCCAAGCATCAGCAACACTTTCTCCTGGTCGGTCTCATTGAGAAAGCAGCTGTCATCCATCTTCTCCCACTCGAATCGGTTCCCGGCTTTGATCATGTAGTCCCTGCGCACCTCGACATCGTCGTCCATCGCGTTGACCAAGTGAATGGAGGACGGGTAAAGGACTTGAGTAATGTGCTGGATGCCGTGAACGAGGGCCTTGCGCATGGCGAAAGTGTCGGCAGCCGTTGGCTCGAGGGCCGGGAGGAACGGCGTGTTGCCTGAGAGCCAATGTTTGATGGCATTTACCTTGGGTTCATTGTCGAGCGGTTCGAGCAGGCAGTTGGGGTCGGTGGAGGGCTGAGGGTCAGATTCCGTTTCTAATTCGCTGTCGGGTGCCATGAGTTGTGTGGTTTTCACTGGCGGCATCGATACTGCTTGGAGCTTGTGGATTTTGATTTTTTTGGTGTTGTGAGCAAGCTACCTTTGATAGGGAATGTACTGTTTTATGTGGTTGTAAAGGGTGACGAGAGGCTTGCTCTTCCTCTTCGGCAGCTCTTGGAGACCAGTGTTGTGAATGAGCTGAAACACACCTCTTTGTACTGGCATGTGCTTGCTCGTGCGCACTAGCAAACGCATGTGAGTAATGATGCGAGAGGAATGATATATGTTTCAGTAGAAGTATGCTTGAACTGGTAATTGAGATAGTATAGTACACATTAAATTCGTTCCCTCATGATGTTCGTAATGTCTTTCTGTTGGACCCATTCGTGGGAACTTCCGCTCTGGGTGTGCTCTTGTGGCGTCTATCCACCATATTGTACGCCGTGATATTCCAATCTATGTCTTAATAATCCCTCCCAAATGAATCTTTCACTAAATAATACATGGAAGTATAACGATCAGTCTCTCTAGAAGCCAGTCGACCGCCGTCTTCCGAGGGTGGGCCTTCTGTTGTTGGCCGGCCTCATGTTGTCGACGTTACTTGAGAGGGGCAACTCTGCCTGTGCCACCATTGCTGGCACCTTGTCCTCATAGATTGCTTGCAGGTGTTGCAGCTTGTCGATGTAAGCCCTCTCGAGCTGTTCATGACTGTTCTTCAAGAACCCTTTCACAAAGCTCACAAATGTCCTGTTGCACTTGGCGTCCGAGACAATCTGCACATACCAGCCTCCTCCTGTGTTGTCTGCGTGGAGCAGGTCTTTTGACTTCACTCGAGTGAGAGAGTCTGCTTTCTCCTCTGGGACATGCTCGCGAATCAGTTTCCAGTGGTTGACGGAGGTGAACCCACCCGGTGCCATGATGGTGATGTCGCAGCCGTCTTGGGTGGGGACGAAGATGGCGTTGTACTTAACGCCTCCGCTCCAGAGACGCTTTGGTATGAAGGGCAGATCGTCCTCCACCTCGAACCATTGCTGACCCACAGGAATAACGCCATTGATCTTGGCACCCTTGCCGTTGGGAGCTGGAATTGACTTTGTGTTTCGTACGTCCGGCGAGAAGCGAATGACTGTGTCAAAGTCATGGAGGAGGTCGATTCCTGCCTCGATGGAGACATTACCTGGCAGAGCCAAGGCTGATTGGTGGGTGAAAGTCGTCTCAAACATTTTTTTCTGTGGAAGATGAACTGACAGGTTCTGTGTCTCTGCTTGTGGGAATAAGATAGGTAGAAATCCTGTAGTCGACAGCCTCTTGCTTCTAGATATTTATTTGTCGTTACCAGATGCCGGATGATGGCGGTTAGCGCCGATCTCTTGCGATTTCGGATTTTTATACAATGGAATTGCTGTGTGATGCACTAAACCACAGAGCCGCTGGGTTTGAGAACGCTAAACAAGACAGGGAGACGGGAACTATTGATGTGAGACGAAGAGAGTGAGAGAAAGCAGCAGTTGAGAGATTATGTATGCTGGTGTGTATATGTGGGTGTCCATACGTAAAACCTCGGATTTTCAGGGACCATGTGCGCATCGAACGACGTAAACCAATGGCAGCTGTCATGCATCACAGAGACGTATACTACAATGCGGTAAGGTGACATGTGTGAAAGCCGCGGCATCCGCAATGATGTAAGGGCTGACATTGAAATGCTGTCAGTCTCTCCCGAGTCGGGCATAACTTCTTGTCTACGGCGCACTTTTTGTCCGGATCATGGAATCACCTTACTAGGGCAAGTCTAGCGCAGATCTGGACTTTGAGCCTCATGATCGTCGGATAACCCCAGATGCCACGCAGATCATACTCATCTGGATACGGCGACAGAAATCGCGATGCGATGGTGCCACACAGGTGTGGTTAAACCTGCTTCATATGCACGCACGTGACTGTCACTTCGCTGTGGCTAAATGACCCAGGTTGCCAGCTGGAGATCAAGTGACTGCTGTTCAATCAGCCTGCTGTCGACGGAGAAATGTCGAAGTGAATGCATTCACTCGCGCTCGTAGATTACAAGAGGACCAACGGTTAGTAACGAACTGGTGTCCATTCGCTTGATATGTCTCGATTGAACTATACTGCCAAATAAGAAGTGTCAACTATCTAGCATTCTCGTAGCCCTTCACATATTGGACGTCGACAGCAGAAGCATCTCAAAGTAGCTACAATTCACACAATCTAGTAAGAACGACCATGCCTTCTTCCTCTTGCTCTATCATCGACCCCTCAATTGACCTCAAAAACGCGATGAAATCCCACGATGGCCCTATGACCAAAGTCCTTCTAGCCAACAACGCCTCTTCCTCCTCGCTCAACACGCATCAACCTAGCGCTAGCTATAGTAGGCATTCAAAACCACTTTTCACAAATTCGGATGCGTATACTATATTCACAAAGGCCTACTGCGCGAACCTTAGGACAGGCTTTGGGGGTGAGTACCCAGCATTGCTCTCGTCAGACCTAGATGACTGCGAAACCGACGGCAATGCGAATGGTGGTGTAGACCATGTATCAGCAGGTGCGTTCTCCGTCCCTGCGAAGACTGCTCGAGAGCTTATTGCTGTCTCCGTCGATGAGGTTACTTACTCAGAGGAGGAAATTAGGATGTCGCAGGTGTAAGTCGAAGCTAAGCAGGTTCGAGAGACGATCAAAGCTGCGCAGCGCAGGGAGCCGGGGGGCGTTGATGTATTTGTGAGTAGGTTCGGTCTACTTGATGATGAGTTAATGTAGGCAGCCAGCGTTGGAAGGTTTGGAAGGTTGCTGGCGGTTGCGGTCATCGAGGGGTGTCATTGGGAGGGAAGGCTACTGCTGTTGTGTCGTGAGTACGAAGTGCTTGGTATTGGTGATATTCGGGAGTCCATTCAAATTGACATTCGAGTCTTATTCTCAGTGGAGATTTTTACAACTTCACAATCTGGCTCTTATTTCTGTCCCTTTTTCCAATGGGATCGCTTACGTATGGGTATCACGCTCTACAAACTCTACAACTGTTCACTTATCTTCATACCTCGTCAATGCATATGACCTGCCTTCCTCTTAGTACACCTCTTGCACAAAAGCACAGTCACCTCACCACACGGAATTCTCTACTCAAGTTCATCCCCCAAGGAAGCCGTCGCATGCCTCTTCTTCGCCTGTCGACGCCTCGCTTATGCATCGCCATTTTCCCATACAGTACAGCCTTCTCACGACCAACCAACTCACAACTCCTTCTTCAAGAAATGCTCCGGCGCATGACTTGTCTCAAAATCGACATGGACGTAAGCCCTCTCAACATCCGGCAAGCTCTCGAGCTTCATCTGCAGCTCCTCAGCTACGTCATGCGTCTCCCTCAGGCTCATTTCCGGGTCCATAACGATGTCAACCTCGACAATCAATCTTGGACCCGAGTGCCAAGCCCTCACCGTATCGAGCTGCCTGATCATCTCACTGTGCGTCATGCTGATATACGTGATGTGCTGCAGGAACGAGGTGTCGGCCGAGACACCAATCAGCAGTTGGAACTCCGACCAGGCCGTCCGTAGCCACAAGACAGAGATGAGGCATGACAGTAGGATGGCGCCCATGGGATCAATCCACCAGCGCAACTTTGCTCCTCCAACGGAAGTCAGCACACCGAAGCCGTTGATTAGGAGGTCGTTGCGGTGGTCTTCCCACAGGATGCGGATCTGGCTGTATTTGTTGCGCAGGCCCCAGCAATAGAGGAAAAGGCAGAACTTGACGCAGAAAGCCGTTGCGACCGCTATGACAGATGGCAGGTGGAATTCACTCGTGTCGGACGTCGACCCCTCGGCGAGCTCGCGGGCGGACATCACGATCAGGACGAGCGAGACCGCTGTCATGAGGAAGCAGAATGCAATGTTGCCTGCGGTCTCGATGCGGGCTTTGCCGCTAGGGAAACGGCGCGGGTCTACTCTGTTGACGGCACGGTTCGACAGCAGGAGGGTGAGGTTCGACAGAGGGTCGAACACGGCGTCTGCCATCGTCGTGAAGAGCGAAAGCGAACCAGATGCTATCGCACCGTAGAGCTGCAAGATGGCAAGACAGATATTGGCAGCAAAGGATCCGTATACCGCAATCTTAAATTGCAGCGCATCGCTGCCTTGCTCCTCCTTTGCCTCCCGCACATGCTCGTCCACAGGCTTCAGTAGCCTCTCGATATTGTCATTCTGCGCCTCGTAGAACCCTTGCAGTTTCTTTGTCCGAAGTACCTCCTGTCCTTTACTGAGAGGTGTCACACAGCCGACTTTCGACGCCCTCTTACGCGAAATGTTGGCCCGTACCCTCTGTATCTCATCCTCTGTCTTCAGGCCTTTCCGCAGGCTGAATGGGTCGTTCGCATCACTATAGGTAGGAATACCCTGGCGCTCGGCTTCATTGTTGTCGGTGCTGTTGCGCTTGGCGAAGGTTGGCCTGTTGACAGGCTCACCAATCTCGCTGGTGGGTGTAGTCGCCTCATAGGCAGTGCTGGTACCCGGGTGCTTCTGAGATGCCGACTCAGTGGATGTCAATTGAATGAAGCCTGCGCTCTGTGATTGCTCGGGATGAGAGTGGAAAGGGTGAGGGCGCATGGAAATGGCATGGTGTAAATCTGGGTCAGTCATGTTTTACAGTTGAAAAGTAACACTCTGTTGTTGTGAGGTCTACAGCATCGTTGTGTGGAGGCAAGAATTGTAGCCGTACAATTTACAAAATTGGTTGATAACGGTTGACTTGCCTCTCACTAGGTCGCCACTTTAGGCTCGACCCGCTGCAAGGGTGTGAGAGCTGTCATTATTGTGGCTGTGTCTCCCTTACCTTGACAGTAAACTCATCGAATTCATTGACGACACTATTATGGTCTACAGGTTCTCATGTAATAGCAAAGATTGTGATGCGAAAAAGAGTGGTGGAATGTAATATGAGAGCAAGTTTACGCTAAGCTGGGGTCAGGATGGCGTTCAAACAATACATGAGACCAATCAAGGCGAGCTAATTACTCCTTCAAGCTTTGCTCTTCATGTCCTATCTCTTGCAAGTAGGCAAGCTTCTCTCGTCATGTTATCGGTATACTAATTGCAATGCGTCAAACAGACTTACGAGGATGTTTATGATACTTCTATTCTATGGCTGAGCATCATCAACAACCGTCCGCAGGCAATCACTCGGACCTTCATAACGACAGCATCAAGTTCGAGAAGACCGCATGACACTGTAATCTTCCGGCCTTATCAATTCTATAGGAGTAACCTATTTTTCAACGTCCGTCGCCCGCTGAGGAATGTGTGGTCTACACACGTTCTGCAGAGCCTCGGCATTTCAATCATCTATTTGGCCGGCTAGACCATATGGTCAGTCAGTTGATAGCTGGAGTTCATTCGTGCTATCCCAAGGGCATCTTGAGGCCAGATCACTATGATTTTTCCATTTGGATGAGTTCCAGCGTGTAACAGTGGTCCACGATCAGTTTCCTGGTGGCACAGCAAAAGGATCATGATAGCTCTGCCACGTCTTCTCAGGATCAAGTACAGCAGGCATACCATCAATGACCTCCCCTTCTAAATCAAAGCTATCGCCGATCCCGACACCTCCAATCTGGCCGGTGAACTTGGTTTTCTCTCCGTCAGAGAATTCGACAAAGCCATGGTTTCGTACGGGATTGACTTGCACAAGGCCCCTAAGGTCTCGCCCTCTCCATTGGAAATCGAATCTGAGGGGGTTGGAACTAACCGATCTGCCAGGTTGGGAAGAAGTCGCTGGGCTGGGAGCTTCACCTGACTGCGCGGCAGCGGTTCTCTTGCGCTTCCTGCTCTGCTTATCGTCCTCTCGCATGAACTTTGCAACCACTGTATTAAGGTGGATTTTCATCTCATCGAAGTCTCTGGCCCTGTTGACCGCGCCAAAAAGCGCAAACATGTTGTTGTAGATAAAGCCGCTCTCGTCCTTCAAACTAAACACCTGACCCTCCAGGTGCTCGATGCGCTGGTAAGCCTTGCTGAGCTGGTTCTGCAGTGCCAACATGGTATCATCTCGAGCTGCTCCTGACTCTGAGCTCTCAGTAAGACTGAAGTCCTGCTCTGATGCAGCACGAGTGATGCCGCTAGACCTGCGAGCAAATTGCAGAACGCCTTCGATGAAACCAAAGTTGAACTGGCCTACGAAATTAGGCTCGCCCTTGGTACCATAGTTCCGAAGCACGATACAACCGCCTCCTTCGTTTGGCGGGTACAACAGACGTAGCGATTCAGAACCAATTACGTAGTATCCAGTGCCGTCCCCAGACGCTTCGAAATTCGCATACTCGCCCGTGCGGCGAGCTGGCATGCCCAACGACATCTAGTGAATAGCAGCTGCAGCTGCATTTAATTTAGGGAATCGGTACTAGACCCATGTCGAACGTTGCACTCGAGAGCGGTAGATTCCACTTGTGGCCGGGCGAGCTCTATCAACTCCTCCCGGATCATGACGGGAAGAGAGACCAGGCGCATCGAGCTTCCACCCTTGGAAGTTGGGAGTGTCCCCCGCCTTCGGTCACAGCTGCGCCGAATATCGGATGTGGGGAAGTTGAGATTTTGGACTTTGGGAGTTGTCGAAATAGCGATTGGCAATAATCAGTGAAAGTCATTGCGATTCACACGACCTCAGCACAGCAACTCTATCACGAAATGCCTTCATATAACATTGTCGTCTTCGCGGGCGACCACTGCGGGCAAGAAGTCGCACCAGAGGCCATCAAAGTATCCTCTCAATACCCATTCTTAATCATACGTTAGCCACTGACAAAGATTGTAGACCCTCAAAGTGATCGAGAAGAAGCGTGGCGACATCACCTTCAACTTAGATGACCAGCTTCTTGGTGGTGCCTCTATCGATGCTACGGGCGAGCCCCTCACCGATTCTGCACTGCAGGCAGCCAAGAGCGCCGATGCTGTTCTGCTGGGTGCTATTGGCGGCCCAAAATGGGGCACTGGCACCGTGAGACCTGAGCAGGGTATTCTGAAGTTGAGGAAAGAGATGGGCACATTCGGCAACCTCAGGCCTTGCTTCTTCGCGTCTGAAAGCCTGGTCGAGAAGAGCCCGTTGAAGGCTGAGGTTTGCAGAGGCACCAACTTCACAATTGTTCGTGAGTTGACTGGAGGAATCTACTTTGGCGAGCGAAAGGAGGACGATGGGAGTGGATTTGCTCTGGATACCGAGCCATACTCGCGGGAGGAGATTGAGAGAGTGACGAGGTTGGCTGCACACCTTGCTCTGGCAGAGAACCCACCAGCACCAGTTTGGAGCTTGGACAAGGCCAACGTGATGGCCACATCGAGATTGTGGAGGAAGACTGTCACCAATGTCATGGAGAAGGAGTTTCCACAGCTGAAGCTGCAGCACCAGCTGATCGACTCGGCGGCCATGATCATGGTGAAGAACCCAAGAAGCTTGAACGGTATCATTGTCACCTCAAATTTGTTCGGCGACATCATTAGTGATGAGGCTAGTGTGATTCCTGGATCCTTAGGATTGTTGCCTTCAGCGTCGCTCACTGCCTCTCCAGACGGCAAGTCAAAGTGCAATGGAATCTACGAGCCAATCCATGGTTCGGCACCTGATATCGCTGGCCAGGGCATTGTCAACCCCATCGCCATGATTTTGTCCGTAGGCATGATGCTGAAGTACAGCCTAGGACAGCCTGAGCTTGCATCAAAGGTCGATGAAGCGGTCAGAATAGCCATCGAGAAGGGCTCGACAACCAAGGACATTGGTGGCAGCTCCTCAACGAAAGAAGTTGGAGATGCGGTTGCTGCCGAGCTTGAGAAGCTACTATAATAGATTTATGATAAACACAGTATGCATCCAAAGCGCGTACATTGGCGATGCATCAATGTCAATAAAATAGATACCGTGGAATCAGGGCTTGCCATCCAGGGCATACCTGGGTATAATCGACAGGTAGGTTAATGTATGGCATCATGGAATAGCCAATGTGTCTGGCTAGCGTGCCTGCCCTGGCCACTCGCCGCACAAGCTCGCATTACGTGCTTTCCACAGCTTCCGTCTAGCACACGAGATACCATGCACGAGCCGAATTCGTTTCCTTCAATCCGAACGATAGAAATCCCAAAGTCATATGATGGAGAGACATAACTCGACAAAGCACACACGCAGTATGGCCTTGGTCAGCAGAAATCTGCCAATGGGCTCAGGACGGGCTATCAACTTCCAACCGATTCAAAACCCAGACTTCCTGCGTCAACGAGCAAGTTGGATACGCAATACCCTTGACCCGATGGTCGCGCGTGAAGGCCCACACGCAATTGGATGCGATGTGCTGCTGGAGCTTGACGAATTGCTGCGCAGGCTGCTCGATTCCAAGGTTTCGATCGAAGACATCCGGTACAGCCGGATCCACTTGGCCATCCAAGACATTGCGGGCAAGGCTACGAGATGGCCTTGCAAAGTGATTGAACGTTGCGATGAGCTGCTAGATATGTGGGACAATGATTATGGCGATTTCAACGGGGAGGCTCTGCGGACACTACTGTATGAGCCCGGTGGTCGGTTTCACGGCATAGCTAGACCTGAGGACTTTACAGATACGAAACTGTTGACTAGATGGCTGCAGACGCCTAGTGTTGTGCTTGACCCCGATAGGGCGAAGATGACAGGCGATCTTGGTTTTGCTGCTGGCGAGTACGTTGAGATACCGACTTCTCCTCATCACATGTTGTCGCCGTATCTATGCCACTGCTGATGCTGCTTGCAGCTGGTGGATCAACACAATGTTTGCTTTCCGAGATGGCATTATCGACTCCGGTGATTCAAGACCCGGGACTGTCGCTGACTCTGACGGCGTGTATGCTCTCTTGCTGGTAGACGATGTAGAGATTTGGGGCCCAAGCTTTGACACGTTTACCTACCGGCCGGTAACAAATAACCATGGTGTACTGAAGCTCATTGCCGGTACCGAGGAAAGCAGAAGACCGGTTCGAGTGCTACGCAGCCACGGTGTTAGGAGCTTTTGGGCTCCAAGAGCTGGCGTTAGATACGATGGCCTGTGAGTGTCCTGCACTTGCGCATGCACAGTTCCGAGCCGGTGCCGTCAATGTAGTACTAAATATATCCACTTGTCCAGGCACAAGGTCTCCGGTTGGCGCATATATCAAAAGCAGGGGGCAGGCAGAATGATCTGTGAGATTACCTTTAAACGTCTTCCATGCAGTACTACTGCAGACAGCATCCTCAGTCGCCCCTTCGCGGAAGAGATCGAAGACTACAAAGAGTATAAAAAGATGCGTCGAGAAGCAAGAGAGAAGCCGTCAATGCATCGGGCATTTCGGGACATGCTTGATCTGGATGGCACTCGCGCACGTCGAGGCAGCATGCGGGTCTAGACGGGCCACTTTAGCTGCAATGTTTAAGTCCCCTCCAGCTGCATCATGACCTCCTTCTGCTTCTGTAAGGGTTGAGGAAGTTGCATCGCAGCACGATGATAATGCACCAACAGCATTCATGCAGCACACAACTGATGGTGATGGGATACTCCATCTATCACAGGCGCAGGTCTTTCGTTCTCGAATGCCTTTTCAGGTAATCATTCACCAGTCTGACGATATTATTACTTTAGGCAATACGCATGCAAGTAGCCTGTATGATGTCGTATGACCTAGACTCAGCTGCCAATGCGTTTGCTATCGAATCTTTACTGCTTGTTGTCAGCCCTGTAACACAGCATTGCGTGCAGCCATCAAAGATGCTGCAAACAACAGCCTCGGCAAAGCATAAAGATAACCAAGCATTGACAAGCACTCGAGACGCATGCTTTACAAGCTTGGACGTTTTGTGGCGCATGATGCATACTCTCTCTGTGGGCTTGATTCGTCATTCAACAGCCAGCTTTGGCCCAATGAAACTGGACAGGTAGTGGAAGATAGGCGGTGTCAAGAGCGTGTGAGAATGAACGACTGAACGTGCACGCTGGCCATGGCGAGCGGCTCTATTGTCGGGCGTCTGTGTCGTTCACCCCATGGCACACAGTGTTAGCGTTGATGGGTCGATGCTGGGGGACCGGGTGACCTGGAGAACGTGTTTGCCCAGGCCGTGGCAAAAACCGAAAGACTTGGAGTCCCGTCACCATCCCCAGCAAATCAAAAAGCCTCTATCGCTTTCCCCAGTGGAGAGATCGAAGAAGGGCCGTAAGGGGTAAGCTGAGAAGAAGACACGGACTCTCCGTTGGACAGCGGATTTCTAACACCCATCGTCATCAGACGGTGAGATTGTGGGGGAATTTTGACATTCAATATTGCCTGGAGAGAGTCCCCCACAGATATCCACTGCTGGTCCACAGTTAGGACATGGAGTCGGCGCCATTTCTGCGACCGACCTGATAAGCACCCTGATGCTGCTCCATCACAGGCGATGCTGGCATGCAGGACACTTCCGCAATCGAGACGGCCAACCATCTGCCCATGCAGAGGCGTCTGCCCTTCACATGCCGCCGTCGCTGGCGTGTCGTTCCACTTAAGGTGCGGCTCAAGAGATCTTTCGCCTTGTCTGATCAGCGTGTTTCGTGGCGAGGACAAGACGGGAAAAACGGGCCGGCTAATGCAGCAGTCGGGTGTTGGAGCCAAGACCCCACCGAAAAAGCTTGTGAGGGCCAATAAGCATCGCCAAATGGTCTTGGAGCCCTCTTCACGCTCACTCACCAATTTTCCTTCCCCATGCTTTAGTCACGGCCTAGTCACGTCTCTCCATACTCCACGGTGCCCACTGTCTGCCACTAGCCATGTACTGTATCAGCCGCTACTAGACTCCAGGACGACACGCCTCTCTTGAACTTCGGCAAGCGATAGGAATGCGCCGCTCCCTTGCCTCTCTCATGTTGTCCACATTGGGGGACCCACTGCGCGGTTTCGTCTCATTTGCTGCCGCCGCTTTTACTAAACTACCGCAACTGGGGTTCCCTCAGACGGAATTGGGGCAGGCAAAGTACCTACCTGGCTCTATCGAAGGCTGTCGTCTCGCACTAGAGTCGTCTGGTCTGTGGAGGTCCCGGATCGCCAGCAATGAAGTCTAGCGCACTCGTCTCTGGAGACGGCACGTTTGCGAACGTGGAGCAATGGTGCATTCATGTGGGTTTGGTAGCGTTGTATTCGTGATCCTGTCATTTGATCGAGGTCTGTTCCTTGGGTGCCGCCCATCCGTCATGGCTCTGGCGGTAATGGATGGGAGCGAGGTTGGAGGTATAATACATCGTGGCCTGTCGCTCGTCTGTCCACAGTTCCCTCTTGCACTCTCCAATTCCACTCCTCTCTCACACAAGACATCTTGACTGTTAGCTCTCCTTCTTGAACACTACGGTGCAACAATCACACCAAGTAGGACCTGCACAGCAACACACAGGTCACCATGACTACCCACGGCGGACTGGCTTCACCTCGCGTGAGCCATGACTCGATCGAGAAGCAGAAGGAGAGCGCGACCTACCTCGATGAGGTCGAGCTCGCTGCCACCGAGGAGCCAAAGGGCAGACTTCAGGCCCCAGAGATCATCCGCAACCTTACTCCAGATGAGCGCAAGGCTCTCGAAAAGCGCCTCACCAGGAAGATCGACATGAGACTCCTTCCTCCGGTCATCATCATGTATATCCTCAACTACCTCGACAGGAACTCGATCGTACGTCGGCCCTACCTTTAGAGATAATACAAAGACTTGCAAATGCTAACCTTCAGTAACAGGCTACAGCGCGTCTCGCTGGCAACCCAGGCATGCAAAAGGAACTCAACATGACCAACTCACAATACGAGACTGCCGTCTCAATCCTCTTCGTTGGCTACATCCTCATGCAAGTCCCATCAAACTTGTTCCTGAACAAGGTTGGCAAGCCAGCCCTCTACCTGCCTGGTGTTATGGCCGTATGGGGAGCCATCTCTGCTTGCACCGCTGCCGCCAACAGCTACGCTGGTCTTGTCGTCGTTCGATTCTTCCTTGGATTCGTTGAAGCTGCTGTAAGTCTCTTCTTGCATAGCATTTTCCCATCGATCGTTACTGACTGGCCATGTAGTATTTCCCCGGTTGCTTGTTCTACCTGTCTTGCTGGTACACCCGCAAGGAATTGGCTTTCAGATCTGCTATCCTCTACTCCGGTAGTCTGATCTCCGGCGCTTTCGCTGGTCTCATCGCTGCTGGCATCACCAACGGCATGGATGGCAAGGCGGGCATCTCAGCCTGGCGCTGGCTCTTCATCATCGAGGGTGTCATCACTGTCGCAGTTGCACTCGTCGCTTTCTTCATCCTGCCCAACTTCCCGCGCACCACCACGTGGCTGAAGGAAGACGAGCGCGAGCTTGCCGTCTGGCGTCTGCAGGAGGACATCGGTGTTGATGACTGGTCCAGCAACGAAAAGCAGTCTTTCTTCCACGGCTTCTACCTCGCCCTCATCGACATCAAGGTCTGGATCCTCATGCTCATGTTCCTCGGTGTTGTCAGCGCTGCCAGTATTACCAACTTCTTCCCATCTGTCGTCGAGACTCTCGGCTACGACCACATGACCACCCTCCTTCTGACCGCTCCTCCCTACGTTTTGGCCGTGATCACCACATTCGCCAACGCCTGGCACGCAGACAAGACTGGCGAGCGTTTCCTCCACATCGTCATCCCTCTGGTAGTCGGCATTGCCGCCTTCATCCTCGCCGCCTGCACCACCTCCATGGCACCCCGCTACGTCGCGATGATGATCATGCTCTCAGGCCTCTACTGCGGCTACGTCATCATCCTCAGCTGGATTTCAAACAGCATTCCCCGTCCACCAGCCAAGCGTGCCGCCGCCCTTGCCCTCATCAACGCCGTCTCCAACTCCTCGTCAATCTACGCTTCTTACCTCTACAGCGGCGCACCGAGATACACCCTTGCTTTCTCGGTCAACATCGGCACGCTTGTTCTGTCAATCCTCGCCGCTCTGGCGCTGCGCATCTGGCTGACAAGGGAGAACAGGAAGATGGAGAGGGGCCAGGTACTCTTTGGTGGCATCGGTGGCACATTCCGCTACCTCGTGTAAACGCATCCTGACGCATTGGGTGATGGTCATTACTACTGCACTACTTTAGCGAGCATATTACGAATCAATGAATATTTGTCTACTTTGAACTTTGCCTCATCGTATTTCCCATGCTCAAGCCATGAGCCATAGATATCGCAGTATCAAGTTTGTAGGAATTCTGGCTACTGTTCATGTGACTCTATCTCTTAGGTTACTACACACCACAACTTGTCGAGTTTTTAAGAAATGTCGCGTAAGATGGTAACAGATAGTATCCTATGGAACTGTCTTCGAGCAGGATTTTGTACAATATCATTTCGGCAGCAAGCTCGTCATCTATACCATCTCCAACATATTTCAAAGCGTGTCCGCCGGCGAAAGGAAACCAACTCACGCCTCATCTCCGACGCCCCTAAGCCGCATTTGGGAATACTGCCCAGAAAGCTGGTGCCTCCTGCAGATGTGCGTACTCCCGACAAGACGCAGCCTTGAGCATGATGAAGGGTGCGTGTGTGTGAAGTCCAACTCCATTCCATTGTTAAAATCCTAGCGCAGCCATTGCCACGCTCATTATAAGTCTGGCTCCGGTCCCATTCGCGAGAGGAGTCACAGTACCCTGGAATCTGCAGTCTACCATCCCACATCTCAAGGCCCAGAGTCTGTATCTAGTCACACGAGAGCAGAAAACTTATCCCCACTATGCCGTCAATACGCCGCACTCTCTTTCTCGCCTTGCCTGTCGCTGGCGCTCTAGCCGGCCAGCACGATTGCTCTGCCATAGTAACGGACGGCAAGAAGTTCAACCTCAAGAAGCTCGCCGGCCCCAAAACCGTCCACCAGATCCTACCTCCCTACCCAGGCGTCACGAACACAACCTTCACCGTCGACATATGCGCGCCTTTGAGGGAAGAATCCTCCGTGCCTGAAAAAGAGCGCTGCTCGGGTGGGACGTATGTCTGCGCGAAAGAGTATGTGCGGACCGACGGGGTCGAGCTGTTATATCGCGTGAAAGACATTGCCGGCCAATATACTACCTCACATGGTAGGGCGCTGGATCCAAAGTACACGCGCTTGAAGGGCAGTGCGGACCATGCCAACGCGGATCGGGAGGGTTTAAGGGTGGAATTAAATGGGGGCAAGTTCCCAAAAGAAAAGACCGGGAGGAAGCAGAAGGCTGTCTTTGAGTTCATCTGTGATCATGACTTGGATGGAAACGAAGGATTTGGGAATGAGGCCGAGGGCGATGCCGAGGCTTTGATGGTATTGGGAATGGCTGTCAACGGTACAGCGCTCCAGAGGAGGGAGGGCGAGGAGAAGGATGGTGACGATGGTGGTGACGATGACGACGATGACGACGAAAAGCCCATGCCCAACCCTTACGATGAGGGCAAGTCGCTGCAGTTCGACTCCTACAAAATCGAGGGAAGTGATGAAGTCGAGGTGCTCAGGCTCACGTGGAAGACAAAGTACGCATGTGAGGATTCTGCTGGCAAGGGTGACGAAGACGACAGCCCTGACGGAGGCAAGAGGCCTGGCAGCTGGGGTTTCTTCACTTGGTTCCTGATCATGTAAGACTATCTTTCTTACAGCCCCATCTCTCCAACGCTCGCAAGTACTAACAGAATCTTCACAGCGCATTCCTCCTAGCAGCAACCTACATCATCTTCGGCTCCTGGCTCAACTATAACCGCTACGGTGCTCGCGGGTGGGACCTCATCCCCCACGGTGACACCATTCGCGACTTCCCTTACCTTGTCAAGGACTGGGGTCAGAATGCTGCAGACAGGTTGCGAGGAGGTCCTGCGGGAAGAGGAGGCTACAGTGCTGTATAGCTGCCCAATACTTTACTTCCTTTATCCTGTTTGACCTTGCGCGCTGGGCTTCGCGGCTATAGAGCGAGAGTTTGGAAGCGTAGCAGGCAGTGTGTATTCTTCTTCTTGTTTCTCCATCCAGCGAGCGCTTGGTGTACTGTACTTACTATACCTATTGATTTTGTTGTATTTGTAACCCCACCTTCTCACCAGCTCTGCCCTCACGGGTGGTGTAGAACAGGCGTCGTGAACTCCCTGGCCTCCTATGACGGTGAGATTGCATATCATCTATCATCTGAGAGAGACGGCCAACTAATGAGCAGATACGATGGCCGACCCATTGAGACACAGTCAGCATGATCCAGACTGCGCCGCATGAAGCCGCAAGCAAGCACACTGCAAAACGCATCCTGCCTCGTGAGTTGCATCCGTATTCGGCCTCCATAAACCCATGGGATGCCTAAGGGATTCGGCTCAGTACAATGGCTGAAGGGCTCTTGCAAGGCAAATCAGCGGCGAGCCGAGCCGGATTTAACGAGCAAAAATCCAGTGCCCCCCCTCCCGATGCGTCCATGCCGCTCTAAAGCGTCATAGCCTGGGTACTTGATCCGCTGTTGAGGCTGTGTGTCGGCGAGAATAGTGAGGAAAATAGTAGCACTCCCAGCCAATTGGTATCCTGTTGAACCCACTGGACTGTCTGTCTGGTACATGTGGCTATGGCTGTGCCGACAGTAACCTAAGGCTGAATTGTCTCTTTCTGTCAAGGCACAGTTCTCTGATAGGGTGAGAGACCGGTGGAGGCTTTGATAGGTGATTGATTATATGAACTCCTGAAGCTTCGGGCCCAGTTCTCGCTGTGGGTTCCTGGATCGCATGCTTACGTGAACTGACATTGAGAGTTCTTGGATTGACTCTGGAGGAAGTTCGCTTCGACTAGTCACTGTGTTATTCCTGAGGGTACGTGCTCTATCTGCGAATACGACATTCTGGACATGGGAACGCCTTTATGATACACACACTCGGTGGGAGATTACCAGACACAATGACTGCTAATGACTTGGAAAATGGGGAAGCAGGGACGTCCACGCCGCCTCTGCAACAGCAGCAGAGCAACCCGCGAGCTTTGGCGGAAATCAGATTGAACACCCTACTGGCTGGCGATGGAGCCACTTCTTCGGAAGATGAACGGTCACTTCGGCCAGAACCCTCTCTTGAGGACGCCAGGAGTCTTGTCGGCGTCAGCATTGGCCGAGAGCAAACGCGACTCAAATCGCCTACTACACCTGCAGCAGAGAAAGCTGCGGCCTTATCTCGTGCTGGAGGGTATTTCGATAGGGAATTCGCAGAGCCTGAGTCTATCGCGTACGAAGGCAGCGATGCGGATGATGAGCGCATGGGCCAGTCGTTTGGACAGGGGGCTGGCCAGTATCATCCTCCAACCGTGGAGCCGGCTACGTCTGACGAGGACGAGCAGAACGCAAAGTCAGGACCCCATCTACCTTCGCCCTGGCGAGTGGCAGCCAGCAAGCGGTCGGAGAGGTCTGACCATCGGACTTCGATCTTGAGGGATGGGTTGTTCACTCGCAAACGGTCGTCATCGGGTCCAGGAGGGACTCTCGAGGGCTTGCAGAAGATGTTCGTGAACAGTCTGCCGTCGATGCCGAAGCATCTGTCCCTGCCTTTCAGTTCGTCGAACAGCCAGAGCAAGGACGCTGATGGTGGGACACGGTCGAAACGATCGAGTGGCCTGTTCCCAGGTTCGCCAAGGTTTCTAGGCAACGATTCGAGAAGTTCAAGCAATCAGAGCTCGTCGGTGTGGCGGAAATCGACCAGGGACACCAACGAAGAAGAGGAGGAGAATGCGGTCGTCCCGGAACTACCTTCTGCCGCCCGACCAGGCTTACAACCGACGCGGTCGCGAGGGTCGTACCTCAGGCGTTCGACATCGGAAGGGTCTCTGATCACTCAGCGCACTTTATCTAGAGTCTCTTCGCTCGGCGACGACAGTAGATTCGAGCACGTCAACGAGCAAGTCAACAGCAGGTTGAAGGCGATCAGAGATAGCTGGCAAGATTCAAATTTGAGATTCGCCAATCTCAAACCAGACTTCTTGCCGGATTTCCTGAGCTCAAGGAACAACTCTCTTTCATCAAGGAAAGGGAGTGATCTAACGCCTAGAACTTCTCGTGTAAGCTCACTGAATCCAAGTGCGCAGGATCGAGCGCCGGTCGATCCGATGACGAGACAACCTTATCATTCCACTCGTTCTGCAGCTGTGGATATAGCACCAGACACCAGCAAGCATCCTAACTTCAACCATGCTCTCACACAGCTTGAGGGTGACATTGTGGTCCTGGGTGGGTATCGAGGGTCAATCTTGCGATCTGCGGAGCCACCGCATAGGCAAGTTTGGGTACCGATCAAGGTCGGCCTGAACATTCGAAAGGTCGACCTTGAGGTCGGTCTGGACGCTGAGGATGATGCCCGGGCGACGGATAAGATATTTCCTGATGGTATGCTGACACATATCGGACCGGTCGATATATCGAGAAGGTTATTCAGGCGGCTACGCGGGAGTCCGAATGCTCGTAGCGGCAAGCTGAGAGTGCATGACTACGGTTACGATTGGAGATTAGACCCGGGCTACCTGAGCAATCAGCTGTGTGAATTCTTGCAAAAGCTTGAGTGCAACCAGCCAGGTACGCCCAAGAAGGATCGAGGCGCAACCGTGATTGCTCATTCCCTCGGTGGTCTCATCACGAGACACGCAGTCAACCAACGACCAGACCTCTTCAAAGGTGTAGTTTATGCAGGTGTACCGAACACCTGCGTCAACATCCTCGGCCCACTCCGGAACGGTGATGATGTTCTGCTTTCGAGCAAAGTCTTGACAGCTCAGGTCAACTTCTCGATCCGCACGAGTTTCGCTCTTCTACCTCTCGACGGCCGATGTTTCTTCGACAAAGATACAAGAGAGGAATATCCCGTTGACTTCTTTGACGTCAACAACTGGCTCGAATATCGATTCTCGCCCTGTGTAGCGAGACCGCTCCCATCCTTAACTCCACAGCCTAAACAGACGAGCCTCCTCGGCTCAGTCACCTCCATGGCCAGTTCGTTACCTATCCCAGGTCGGAAGAAAAGCGCCTCACTCAGCGTACCCTCCACCACTACAAATCTCAGCAATGGTGGTAATAGCGGTACCAATGCCACCGCCCGCTCCAGAGCAGACACCTCAAACCTCCATAATCCACTCAAAACGACTCAACTCCTCGGTGCAGCCGCCGAACCCGACATGGGCGACCCAAGCTCCACCTCCGCGTCCTCTCCTCCCAACACCGATCCAAGCACAAACACAAACAATCCCCCAAGCACGACTGTCACGCTCCCATACGAAGCCTGTCTGGCCTACCTTACCCGCACCCTCGCCTCAGTCAAGGCGTTCAAACAAGCCCTTGCGGTCCAACCCTCCCACTCCGCCGCCAACGCCTACCCGCCCGCCGCTGTTATCTACGGCAAAAGCATTCCGACCGTATACGGTGCCAGAGTGGCTGGACGAGAGGCTATCAAGCATGCGGATGCATATGACGACCTTGCCTTTGCGAGCGGTGATGGGGTGGTCCTTGCCCGAGCAGCGATGTTGCCGGAGGGGTACAAAGCTGTCAGAGGTGGTGTCGTGAGTAGCGAGAGAGGGCACGTAACGCTGCTGGGAGATTTGGAGGCGGTCGGACGGTGCCTATCTGCTATTGCTACTGCAAGGGAGAGAAGCGTCGGTCTGGGCAATAAGCAGTGATGTGGTCATGTATTGGTCCTTTGAAGAACATGTTCTAAAAAATCACTCATGAACTTTAGTGCTGGACATGGTTTGATGAGAGAAAAGAGAAACATACTGTTGGCCTGATGTCCGTCCCTTTAGAACACTATTTCCTGTCGGTAACCTTGTATAGCACTTGACATAGCTACGTTATACATCAATATCTGAACAGACTTCATCACCTACCCTTGAACCTAGTGACCTAAATGGGTACACGCACTGCCTCTGAGTCTTCTTGTCTTCACCTCTTACTATTCGTTTTAAGTCATATCTCTGCTCGAAGTATCACGATTCGCAGCTGCGAGACTTGATAAAAGACTCTATCATCTGGCTGGCTCTATAATCAATGAGCTATCCATGCCACTAGGAACATATAAACATTCTCTTACGCCTTTGCTTACTTAAATGTACCTCTCAGTCGGCTAAGCGACCTGTCACTCATCTGATAAAATTCTAATGCTCGACTTGAAGCAAACTGGATGGGAGAGGGTGAAGAGGAAGACAGGGTGGTCTACTTTCCTACTAATTCACAAGAATGCTCATGAAGTTTTCGTATTCCCTTCGATCATCCATCCAGTCCATCGACGTTATCGAATATTCAAGTAACATAGACAACCAATTTTCTCCCAATCTTGACATCGTAGGCATCCATTATAGAACCATTCTGTCGTTGGATGCAGCGCCGTATCAAAGTCATCATTTGTCTCAAACAACGTAACAAGATGGTGTTGACATTAACGACCCTCACTGCGTTTTGTGATGTCTTGCTTACCACTGTCAAGTAACGACACTGGCAGTGAAATGCGAATTTGCTCTAGGTTCTCAAAAAAATAAACGAACAATTTTCTCTAAATACCGCATCGTAGGATGAGAAGTGAAACTTTCAATTTCTATCAAGGAAAAGAGCTGCGTTCGGATCGTTGGAGTTAAGAAACTTCTTCACCTCAACAGCTTCTTGTTTCCCTAATTCAATCACCTTTGTTTGCATGCAACTTTGTCGAAAGCATCTGGCCAGTTGTGGCGTAGGAAGCAATTACAGATATCCTACGAAGTGCTGATAAGCTCTGGACATGCGTTATTTAGACAGTAATAGACACTTACTGCAATTTACTGCCAGCGAGCTATTAGCTATTGCCTCATCTGATCGTCTTCAATGTCCGGGACAAGCTCACGCACGTCAGGATGCCATTCTTCGAACGGACCGGTCTCTTGAGCGAGCTGCACGCCCTTGAGCCGATCATCCACGCGTGAGCGGAGAGTACCCGTCGTTGGTGCGCCTATGAGGTTCGGCACCAGCATATTCACAAGCCTGGCGTACTTACTACCCCCGATATCGAGGGGCTCCGCCGCTGGCAGCGTATGGTGTGCTTTCCGCTGCTCGATTCGAGGCAAGCTGTCATAGTTCTCCATAGCATCCGGGGAGATCTCACAGCCGGAGACAATATATGCTGTTATAGTGCCTGCGGTACGTTACTAGCTACTCTATATTTCTCATTGGACTTGTAAGCATAATTGGCGCGGGTACCTTTATTGACGTTCAAGATGAGTGAGAGTTGCAATCCAAGCTTTCGGTAGGGTAAACGCAATAGCTTGGGATCGGAGTAACTTGCTCCATCACAACCATCGAGCACCGAGTATACGCATCAGCACGGTCCCATACTCGACAAGCAGTCTTTTGTATTCTCTGTTACTTTCGAGATAGGGCAAGCACTTGAGTACTTGAATCACAGCATCATCCTTGCCTAGGTTCTGTAATCTATTAGAATCAAAGTGCTTGATCCAGAAATCGGAGGTATTTTCAACGCCGTGTCATTCAGGTAGGGGTGCTTGATAATATGCTGATAGAAATCTGTGATGACGCGACGGTTTCTAGGCTGGAGGACATGTCAATGGCCGACCCGTAAAAAGTGGTGCGTTGCCATCTGGATACGATTGCACGGGTCGGGTATGGATATGCACGAAGTAATCTCGTGTAAGCTAGTTGATAGATACATAGATTGATTGATTGTCTTAAACAAATGCAGCCGCTTTGAACAACGCCCCATACTCGATAAGGAGACTTGGCCCCCCAGGCCTCGCTCAATGCCTGTCTCTTTCCGACCACTGCGCGTAGTGTTGTCTATGGTGTTTTATCTTCCGCACTCGTCAGACCACATATTACTGTTGTTTCACTATGTCCGAACATCATTCGCACATCTTTACATCATATGCATGCTGTAGAGAATGGATAAAATGCGATATCTAGACGCTTTGGTAGCGATAAGCCTCTGATATCCAGTCCTTTGAAAAGCACTCCCAAATGCTCTTGTGACCAAAGCTGTCAAATTTGCCGCGTCTGATAAGCGACATCTCACTCGTATTAGTTCCCGTATGCATTTCTTCTCCCGCGCCTCGAAAGTCATCACCGCGGGCTGAGCGTCGATTTGGCTTGGAGCGAGGTGGTGGCGGGATCAATAGACCCGGCCAGAACTTGCTAATTGCTTCTGGGGGTTCCTGGAGGTTTTGATCGATTTGGGTGCCCTGTATACTATCAGCACTGGTGTCATGATTGTTTACCAGGCCACCACTCACAAACTCAAACTCAGGAGCCTCTATTTTCTTTTTTGCCTCCTGATTGTTCAGCGCTGGATTTTCATCTTGGATGAATATGGTGTCATAACTGACTCCCTTCAGGTTCTTCCTAGGATCTTTCGTGACGAGCCATACTCTACCTCCGCATAGAAGGCCGAATGCAGTTGACATGGCTTTGAAGTATTGCAGACGTTTGGCTGGATCTGACATGATGTCCCGTAGCGGACTGTTTTGGTTGTCGTCGCTCTCCACCCATGCATACTTCCCGTATCCACGAGGGTCGAACAGCCAACCAGGCCAAGCATCCTACATGGCTAGGTCAGCTTTCATGGTCTTACAATGCAGATGCGCCATGCCTCAGAAGCGCACCCAAATTGAAATCATTCCGCAGGAAAGACTTTGCCCAGTTTTGGCGTTCTGTTGATCGCAAAAGTCCCATACAAGATCAGGCGTCGATTTCCTGTGGTCGAAGCCATGTACTATTTTCGTATAGAAGACGCAGCGATTTTCGAAAGGCCCATCCAGGTCCGACTTTCTATACATGTCAAGGAACCACTGTCTTGATTAGCGGTCTACATTGAATCTTCGGATCTCTTATGCTCGACTCTTGGGTAGCGTTTCTTGCATGAGCTTACGTCTACACTGAACTGTCCGTTTTCAAACCCAAGAGCATCTGTTGGACGATTGTTGCAATTTAGATACTCCGGAGGTGCCATCGCGGCAACCAGCTCCATATGAGCAACCAGCAAGTAGACAAAGTAATTTGTATTGAACTTCATGATGAGTATGTCTTGCAATTGATAAGATTGAGGTATAGATGAGCAAGCAAGATGGCAGGAGCCTTTTGTCACCTTAAATGATATGACCACAAGTTGTCCACGTGTACGCAAAAGAGATGACATTTTGCACTCCAATTCTTCGGCTGAAACATGCTGACGGAATATCTCAAGGGTAGTGCTTGTGAAGGTGGTACCGCAAATTTATTCAAACAAGGCTTGTGGCCGAATGATAGATATCACGGCTGTGCCTTATCAGCCCATCTCTATGCCGCTTCTGAACACGCACTTTAGCCTGCGCATGACGGTTGGGATGCTCATAGCAGCTAGTGATGCTTCTGACCGCTATTTCCTAGAACTGGCTCGAATTCTGTCCTTGATGAACTGAGGGTATGAACGTGGTATTGCAATGTGTACTTTTTACCCGTGTATCACCCTCTGACACTTTTGACTTGTTTCGTGTGGCGGCGGCGTAGGGTGTTGGCACTCTGAGCCGTAATGTCACGTCACGCCTAGCGGACCACCAAAAATGACCCAGCTTCATTCAATCTCTATTTACATAACGTACAACGATCGTATCATCTTCAAAATCAGATGGTATAACCTCGATATCTTCTTCTACCTCCTCCTCAGATTCTAGCTGATTCCGTTTGCGTTTAGCCTTACGTTTTGACTTTTTCTTCAAAATCTCTGCTTTAGCTTTTTGGGTAACTTTAAGTACTTCATCAGTTGTATAGATGTATTTACCCTCTAAAGCTGCACGCTTTGAGTTTCTAGGTTTCTTAGTAGCTTGTACTACTGACTCTAGCTCTTTTATTCGCTGTTACGTAACAATAAGGCGAGTATTTGAGTTCTCATAACGCTGAGCTATTCTTTCACTATAGCGCTTTAGGCGCGTTGTAGCTGATTCCATCTCTGCTATACAAGATATGAACTCAGCGTTTGCTTTGTGAAGTTCAGTAGCTTCTGGTGGTGACGAGGATAGTAGCGATTTTTCGAGAATATCAATACTAGTTGAACTATTGCGCCGTAAAGGTGTAGTATCCTTAGTAAGCCTAAGGCGCTGTTCAACTTCAAACT